>CANXYC010722707.1:0-14426 GCA_948193065.1 Aleurites moluccanus
TACTAGTTTTAGGTGTTGGATTAATGTACTTGGTAAAGTTAAGTTTGAATATGAATAAGTATAGAAAATGATAGCAATGTGTAGGTTTAAATGTGTATAGAATGTTCATTTTGAGTACTTTGATAGTAATAGTGAAAATTGTTTATATTTGATGTATAGTGTATTTAATAGTAAATGTATTATATGTTATGTATATTTGATGTATTTTTATGTGATTTATGTGTTTTGTAATGATTTTATAGCTTATCGGAGTGTTATATGTGGTAATAGGTAATCCGTCAAAAACTCCGGATCAGAGTGTTGATCGGCGAGCCGAATAGGGCTCGGAGGCATTGGAGTGGGGGCATAGCTAGATTTTATTTGCTTAAGGTGAGTTCTTTTGTATAATTTTGCATGATTTGCATTCTTATTATCATATTATATCTTTTACATTCTAAAAATGCAGTTTTTTAACTAAAAGTACCTAAAATGCCAATTGGCTCGTAAATAGACTTTCCGAAACTACTTAAACTTACCTTAACTTCAACTGGCCATAAAATGAAAACTAGAAAGCCAATTGGGCCACCACTTAGACCAATCATCTAGTCTCATCCTAAGCTTCGAAACGGCACCTCATAGTCCATCTAATTCTCTTGGTAACACAGTTAACCAGAAACTACCTAAAAATCTCAAAACGGACCCGTAATTTGATCGCAACTGGGCCCCGTCGGGCCAATTTTTGGTAAATTCCTAATTTTCTCTAATATTTCTCATATATGTATATATGATTGTTTTATTACTATATAGGTTGTTTATATGCTATATTTACTGTTATTTGGAGGCACATTCATATGATATTAGAACAGGGCTATTTCAATGGTATAGCGGGTAAAGTCCATCGACTGTGTGCACACTGTGTTTATGGGACCCTTACTAGAGAGGGATGTTATATTCTCTAGTCGTAAGGAAACTATCCTTATGAAAGTCATGTGTTTATGGGACCCCTGCTAGGGAGGGATGTTATATTCTCTAGTGCAGTGTACTTCATGATAGTGCTGAGTAATAAAGTTCAATATGTAACCCAAATCCTGTGATATCATATGTGTGCTGTCTTTTATTATTTAAATGGTTATCGTATTACTATTTTTACAGTTAACTGCTTTATTGTTCATTTGCTATATTATAATAAATTCTTTAGATTATATATATATTTATTAGCATTGCCATTCTTAATGAGCATTTACTGCATCCTTATACATTTGAACTCACTGAGTATTTTTATACTCATTCTCTTAGTGTTTAAATTTTTCAGGTTAGCGATGAGGCGCATTTTTCCATTGGCATACCTTCTTCTGCCTTGGAAGCTTTGGGTTTGCATGTAAATATCAACGTCTAAAGACTATGTAAATAATGTACAGAATAGTATTCCATGGTACTATATAATAAGTTTTGGCATGTAGATATAATTATAAGTTTGCATATATATGGTGTTGCTTGTTAATAATATATTTTGAATATTTATATATATGAGAATGTTTGAATGTTCAGATATATATATTGATATTGAGATGTTGATGGAGATCCAGAGGGATCATTAGCTGGAGATTAGTTGTGGATGATATTTGAAGTGTTGTTGGTTTGTTTTGTTTTTGGGCATAGTCCTATTATAGAGGAGATGCTGTCAAATTTTCTTCAGCATTTCAAAATTAATTAAGTTGTTTTTTACTGTTACATGCCATATAGATAGTTATTTGGGTTCTTCGTGGTATTGGTCTCTTATGCAACACCCGTACCCTAGGACCGTTGTGACTCCCGGGTTGGGTAGTGACACATGTGCATCTAGTTTTTCATATTTCTATGTTGAGGAAATATGTATCAAATCCATCCCATATTCTTCAGCTACAGAATGTAAAGATAAAAGAAGATTTAGCATATGAGAAAGTACCAGTTAAAATTATTGATCAACAAATTAGACAGCTTCGCAACAAGAGCATTCCTATGGTTAAAGTCTTATGAATGAATAGAACAGTAGAGGAATGTACTTAGGAAAGTGAAGTTGAGATGAGGCACAAATACCCCTACTTATTTCATGGGTCAGGTTTTTATTCTACTCTATTATATTAAAGTAAATTCGAGGACGAATTTAATTATAGAGGGGTGCAATGTAAGACTTCAGATAAAGCTTAGAACCTGAACCATGAAGGGTAAACCTAAACCTATGAGGTTATTCCTTTGTTTGAAACTTTTATATTATTTCATATTTATGCTTGAATTGAATATATATGCATGTTTTAGGAAGTATTATATGTGTAAAAGTAGTTTAAATGCTGTTAGGAAGAAATCGGGAAAATTGAATTTTTGGTGAACTGGGGGCAAAATGGTCATTTCACACCCCTTCGAGTTTTATGAAAATTAACATGATATTTAAAGGTAGAAAATAATATTAGGACATGAAAATGATGATATTTTATTTATTTGAAGTTTTGTTGGAGAATTAAACCCGGTAGAAAATAATCCCAGGCAAAGCTACTTGATTTAGGGATTTCATTTGAACTAAGGGCAATTTAGTCTTTTCCTTTGAAATATGGACTTATATGGTGTATGCAAGCTTATGGTATCATTTTAGGCTTACCTAAATCTAACCATTGCATGAAATGATGAAGAAATGGATGGTTTGATGACTAGGTTTCACCATTTCTATCATAAGCCTAATGTATTTGATTATGCCTTTGATTTTTAAGTTGGATTTTTGCCACCCCTTCACCATTCTTAGCCAAAACACCAACCAAACTTTCTCTTTCTTCTTCCTCCAAGTTTCAGCCACCATTGTTGTTCACCAAAGCTTGTAGTTTTCTTTCATTTTTTGATATAAACTAGTTAATTCCACCATTATAAACACAAATATAGCTGTAGATTCTAACAAAAAATAAGGAAAAGTAAAGAATCAAAGCTTTGAAGTTTTTGAAGAACTTTTGGTAAGTATTTGATTTTACTATTCTTTTGGTTTAATTATGTTCTTAAGATATTCTTTGATGATATTTAGTAGCAAAATCATGTTTTGGTTGGAAGGAAAATCAAAAGCTGGAATGAAACCCTAATAGGAAGAAATATGAATCAAAGTATGATTTTGATGAATCTTTTGGTTCAAATGAGTTGTATTTGATGTGTATAATATGAATTAATGGTTAAATTATGGAAACAAATCCATTTGAATGGAAACTTGGTTTGGCCGAAATAATGATGGTGTATAATGATGTTATATTTTGATGTTTAATAGATTTAAAAGGCTTGAATGATGTGTATTTGATGTGTTTAACATGAATTGGTGGTTATTTAATGGAAAGAAAATCATTTGGATGGAGTTACATTTGGATCGAAACTTGAGGTGCTTGAATGATGAATTGTACTTTGATGTTTAATAGGTTTATATGGATGAATGTTATGTATTTGATGTATATATATGTTGTATGATTGATTGGTATTGAAAAATGGATGAATAGAATGATTTCCATTTAGGTGGAACCATATTGACTTTGTTAGTTTAATATGTTAGGCTAATGCAATTGAGAAAGTAAGGTTTGAATATGGTTTAATGGCATAAATAATGGGAATGTATAAGTTCAAATATGGAAAGGTTGATTGATATAAGTTCTTGGAAAGCATATGTGAGTTATGGTGTATGTTTGATATAAAATGATGAACTAATTGTATATGAGTTCTAAATATAGTGTATAAGTGATGAGCATATGAAATGTGAATGAAATATGGCGATAGAATTGCATTTGATGCATAAAAGAATGGAAAGTGTCAAATGTGTGATATAGGGTCTTTGGTGTATAACATATGTGCTTATGTGTGTGTTGATATGCTTTGATATGTGTTTTGATGTGAATGTATTGAGTATAAGTCTTACCGGAGTGATTTTATTAATATAGGGGAAACTTCCCGAATAAGGGTCACAGACGGCGAGTCACGGGCCAACTAGGCCTGTTAAGGAATATTGGAGTTTTTGTTTGAGGTGAGTCTATATATATGATTCATGCATTATTTATTCATAAGTCATGCATATATGCATATGAAATGATATCCTTGATTAAAAACCATTAATGATCCATTTTTGGGCAGTTTTGCTAAAATGGCCTAAAACAGAGCTGCCGAAATGCCTAAAACTGACCTAAACTTTGATTATGTATAAAATTTATTCTGAAAGGCTTTCTTATGTCAAATCAAGCCTAATTGCTTATTATATACATATATTTATGATTTTTATAAATAAAATGCTATGGAAATATTGATTTCAAGGCAAACCAGAAAGTGTCTAAAAAATGAGGAATTGACCAGTAATTTTGGGGTGTCAGCTGCGCTGACGCAACTGGGCTCCAGATACCAAAATTTTCATATTGAGCCATATTGCTCCTTTGATCTTTATGATATTATTTAACACCATTAAAGTCATATTTGAAACTTAATATTGATATATTCATACTATATGAGACATTTACATATAATATTATAACAGGACTACTTCGATGGTGTAGTGAGTAAATCCATCGGCTGTGTACACAGATATATATATATGCTCTGACCTTTGCTAGAGAGGGTGAAATTCTCTATGCCATGGTGTGATTAGATGAAAATGGTGTGATTGGATGGAAATGTGAAGGAAGAGAAGTGAAGTAACAGTATATGATATGTTATGATATGTTATAGATACTCATTCCTGTTATATTATATGCATTATGGTTCATGATATGTATTTCACCATTTCATTATCAGTATTCATTATTTACAGATCATTAATGGATAGATATGACTTTTCATGAATAATATTGCATATTCATATATTTAGATTCACTGAGTATAATCTTATACTCACCCCAAAGCTGTTAAATGTTTTCAGGACCTCAGTGAAGCAGATATCCATTGGCTACATCACCTTCAGCCTTGGATTATAGATATATGTATTAAGGTTACTCATGTGTATGGAAGTTCCTTGGTATAATGTATATAGGGCTTGGATTGGCTAAAAGTTTAATATTTTAATGTGATTAAAATGTTAACCAAGCTTGATATAAGAATGTTATTGTTACATATATATGATATGAGATATGAATGTAAATTTTGAAGTGTGTATTGAGTTGTGATTGATTAATGAAGGATAAAACGGGATGTATGTTTAATTGGAAGTGTAAATCTTTAATTCTTTCGGATAGCTTAAGTCAGAGTTTTAGAGGAAACTCTGTCAAATTTTCTATAAGGAATGTTATGATGTTTTAAAAAAAAAATTACTACCTAAAATGTATCATATGTTTAAGAAATGATTATTAATGACATTATTAGTTTGTAAAAGTTTACTTAAAGTTAAAGAATGGGTTCTTCGAAGTACTGGTCGCCTTGACATTATCCGTACCCTAGAACCGTCATGGTCTAAAATTGGATAGTGACAATTTGAAAATGATTGGCCATTTAAAAGATAAAATCATACTTATTTTTTTACAATTTATAGAATTTTTTAGATCTATTTTATCCTTAAAATTATATTTTACGTGCAATTAAATCTTATTTTGACATTTATAAGAAGCGTGTTATACACGTATTATTGCAAGTGAGTGAAGCATTTTATAAATTAAAATATAATATATAATTATTTTAATTTAAAAATCAAAAATTAATATATTTCATAAAAGTATCCTAAAACCAAATCTCAAACACCAAATCATAGCATCTGAAATTTTTTTATTATAAGAAAATTTTGAAATTACTACTCAAACAACAAATACACAACTAGATTTAGAATTAAATAAAATGATAAGAATTTATAGACTCAACATGAGAGAAAAGAAATCCCAAATTTCATCCACACCTCACAAAAATTAGGAAGAAAAAGGAATTAAGAAAAGAACAAAAAATTATACCAACGTACGAGGATCTGCTTACAAATCAATCAAGGAAATCTATTCTCCACCTAATATACAAAGGGATATAAATCTGCGTTAGGAACTCCTATGAGATCTGACAGATGAAATGAATTGTGCTGAAACAGAGATTGTTGGGTTGTTGAGTTCACGATCTCCATTAATTTCTTCGTAAGATAGCAGCAAAAGTTAGCCATGATTCTTTTTTTCCTTTTGCATGCTTAGTAAGGGCTCTCATCAATTCTCCTAATAATTTAAAAAATCCAAACTTAGCATGAAATATATAAGCAGTGACGTGAGAAGGAGATCGATGGTGATTGGTCTCAGTCAAATTGGCGGCTTGAGGAGGAAATATAGCCAGCCATGATTGCTTGGAGAAGATGACAATGGCAACGGTAGAAGGCCAGTATAGATAGGGTCCATGGCCATCTGTAAATCGGAGATGCAAGCTGTAATCTCTATCGATAATGGTTGTAATGGCTTGGCAAACAGATGATGATGATTTGGGTCTCAAAAGTGATGATGTTTTGGGTCTTGATCGGTGATGATGATTTTCAATTTCTTTCAGATAGATTTTCAGTCTCAAATTAAATCTTTAATATGATAAGCATTTCAGGAAAAAAAAATAATATTGTTAGAGAAAATGAAGAAAAGAGAGTTTATTTTTCTATTTTCAAATTATTTAATTATTTTTTCTTAAAGTTTATATTTTTCATTTTAAAAACTATTTAGCTATTTCGAAGTTTTCACCAGTAAAATGTATCATATTCGAATTAAAAAGGACAAAGGCTCAATTTGACCATTAAATTTATCCTTAACATTTAATTGGGTATAAAATGACCTTTTAGATCAATTTTATCCTTAAAATTATATTTTATGTGTAATTAAATCTTATTTTGACTTTTATAAGAAGTGTGTTATACACGCATTATTGTAAGGGAGTGAAGCATTTTATAAATTAAAATATAATATATATAATTATTTTAATTAAAAAATCAAAAATTAATATACTTCATCAAAAATCCTAAATCCAAATCTCAAACACCAAATCATAGCATCTGAGATTTTTTATTTATATAAGAAAATTTTGAAATAACTACTCAAACAATAAATACACAATTAGATTCGGAATCAAATAAAATAATAAGAATTTACAGACTCAACATGAGACAAAAGAAATTTCAGATTTCATCCATACCTTGACCCTCTAGAAATATAAATCTTGCACAAAAATTAGGAAGTAAAAGGAACTAAGAAAAGAATAAAAAAATTAGACCGACGTACGAGGATATGCTTACAAATCAATCAAGGAAATATATTCACTGCCTAATATGCAAAGGGATGTAAATCTGCCTTAGGAACTCCCTTGAGATCTGACAGATGAAATGGATTGTGCTGAAACAGAGGTTATTGGGTTGTTGAGTTCACAATCTCCATTAATTTCTTCGTAAGATAACGACAAAAGTTAGCCATGGTTTTTTTTGCCTTTTGCATGCTTAGTAAGGGCTCTTATCAATTCTCATAATAATTTTAAAAACCCAAACTTAGCATGAAACATATAAGCAGCGGCGTGAGGAGGACATCGATAGTGATTGGTCTCAGTCAAATCGGCAGCTTGAGCAAGAAATATTGTAATACTCATATTTTTGAAATATTTTCAAAAAAACATATTTTATTAAAAATTATAATTATTTTATTAATATTTAATTAAAGTTATGAATATAAAAGTATTTTTGAGATTTATTATATTTTAAAGAAATAAATACTTAATAGTAAAAGGAAAAGGTATTTTTCAAAAATTAATTTTAATTTTAATTAGTATCATATTATTATGTGTTATTTAATAATTTAATTTTTATACTTAGTTATTTAGTTAAATAATTTTTTTTTAATTATTATTATTGTTATTTTAAGAATTTTTGAAAATTAAATTTATATTTTAATAATTGTTATTAAATTAGAAAAATATTATTTTTCAAGTTTTAGTATGTTAAAATGAAATACATTTTATAAAAAATTTATTGACTATTTATTTATAATTTTTGGATTTAAAATAAAATTTCGACAAATTTTCAAAAAAAATTAAATAATAAGACCAATCATAGACTGCCACGTGGCAGTCTCGGATTGGTTGCCAGTAGATTAAAATCTGTTGGAAATGTGAAGAAGAAGCATAAGAAGAAGAAGAGGAGGAGGAGGAAATGGCTAATTTCAGCGTTGATTCTGGCCAAATCGAAGGGAGGTGGTCGACACCTCCTATACCACCATGTAGCCTATCATAAGGAGAGTTTATAGGCATCAATCTTGCTCAATTCCGGTTACCTGGTAAGGAGATATTTTTGTTTAAAATAGCTCTCATGACCACATTGGTCAAAAATTTCAATTAATCATAACTCTCTCATTTGAACTCCAAATTAAGTGATTCTTGTTCCTATAGTTTTGTCTTGATCCCATATTTCTTTTGATATCCAACTTGCCACCTGAAATTCTCCAGAAATGGAGATTAGAAAATGGAACCACCTGACTTTCTATGGCGGATTCCGGCCAATTCTGGTGACTCCAATTTTGTTGAACCCCTCTTTTCATAAGCTTTCCAATGTCACCAATTTTTGCCCCGATCAAAGACCGAAGTTAGGACTGAAAAATTTAGATACGCGTAGATTTTCAATAAATTTCGAGTAAGTAGGTTTAAATTTATTCTAAATTTATTTATTAATTATTTGGAGACAATTTTATGAAAATGATTGGATATTTATACTGGTATTGAAATATTTAGGCAGTTAATAATTAATAACTGTATTTTTATTGGATGCAAAAATTAAAATAAATTTGTTATATTATTTTGGAGTTATTATAGAAATTATTTGGATGAAAATTATGAAAAAATATTGAGTTTGACATTGATTGTAAAATTTTTGGGCAGTGAATTATCAATAACTGTATTTTTATTGAATGTAAGAATTAAGATAAATTTATTATATTAATTTGAAATTTTTATGAAAATTATGTTGATGATATTTGTAAAATTTAAATACTGAAAAGTTAAGTCATTGTGGAGTAATTTAATGAAGTAGGTAATTAAATTAAGTCTATAAAAGAGATTAAATTAAGATAATTATTGAAGTTTGATAAATAAATTATTGAGACAAAAATATTTTGATGGTGGTATTATTTTAAATATTTTAAGGCAATTAGATATAAATATTAATTTTAATGTGATTATTTATTGTGGATTTAGTGAATAATTATTTACGAATTATTATTTTAATTAAGTATCGGTAAATGGATCACTCGCTGTAATTATTATTTCTAGTGTATCAGTAATGATGAATTAAATGTTGGAATTGAGTTGAAATATTAGACTGTTATAAATAATTATTTAATGAATTGGATTTGATATTTGAGATTAGTAAATTAACCATAATTTTGTGTTGATAAGTTGGAAACCCAAGAGGGATCAATTAATTTGATAGTGTTGGATGTGAATTTTTGAAATATTTATTGGAAATGTTATATTTTTTTGTTTCAAGAGGTTACGTACTATTTTGGGAAAATTTAGCCAAAATTTCGGCAAATTTCTGAAATTTCTTATTTTATTTCTAAGTCAATATTTGACTATAATTCTAATAATTCTCGTATTTGATTCCAATATTTCAAAGGTCTTCTAATGCTATCAGTCAGAAGGAGCTCTGAAGGAGCCAGCCAGTTTGATGGTCATCAAATTTGTGAGTTGATATATTTTAATTTAACTATTCATCCATGCATGACATGAAAGCACTGAATGAATGAGAATATATATGTATATAAACTATCAATATAACATTAGATTTAGAAGTATGATGTATGCCTATGCCATATTATATGATGTTGATGATATGTATGCATATGGTTGCGATGAAAAATAGAATGATGTGGAATTCAACTGTACTAACACAGAAAACAATAACGATATTGTAATATCCTAAAAAGCCTACCATAATTTTATGATTAAAGTTCTCAATATTTGGTTTGAAATCATCGAAATGACTAAACATAATTTTAGAGACTCAGTTAGAACGAGAACGAAATACTTTTCCGAAAAATATCGGTGTCAATAACGCTGCCGAAAAAATAGCAGTCTGGTCAACAGATGAATTTTTTATTCTGAGTAGGGATAAAGAATCATATATATGCATGTGTAATTATAGTAAAAAAAAAGAGGTGGAAATGTTTAGGAATACTAAAAAAGTAAGTGATGGCAAAACCATAAATAAATAGAACTTTGGGGTGTAGTGGAATTTGGACTGTATAAGTTTCAGAACGACTCTGAAATTATTTTTATAATAAAGTATAAATAAAAATAAGATGTTTGAATCTTCACTTTGAAATCCAAATCCCTTCAGAATCGTCAAAATAAATTACAGAAGGAAATGTGGCAAAAGTATAATTTAAGGAAAGTTTAAGGACCAAAATGAAATTTTCTAAATGCGACTTAGTATATAAGCCATACTTAGAAATTTTTCCTTCATTTTCTTCTTCTTGGCCGAAATTTTCCTTTTCATTTCCCACCCATTTTCCTTCAAATTTGTTAAGGAAAATCAATGGAAACTTGAAACAAATCTTGAATCTTCCATCCTCCATCCATTTTCTACCTTGGAGAATCAAAGATTTTTAAGAACAAACATCTTGAAATTTTCGTCCCAAGCATCAAATTGAGGTAAATTATTGTTTTGTTTGATTTTATGGTTGATTTAGGTATATTAGATGTTAATTAGATTGGGTCGTATGTTTAATTGCATCAATTGATGCATATAATATTTTTTTTCCCAATTTTCAAACCCTAAACCTAAGTTGTATGAAATGGCTATGTGAAATTGGATTAATTTATGTTAATTAAGATTAGAATATGTTAATTGATGAGTTATTTATGGTTGGTTTGATATAGAAAATCAAATTGATGAAGTTTGTCATTTTTGCCTACTTTGAAGAATTGGAGGCAACTTAATTTTGGTGACTTGTTTGGAGTGTTAGGTAAGTCTTTTATGCATCAAATAACATGCCTAAAGTGTTAAATTGAAGTTTGAAATTCATACACAAAAACCTTATTTTGGCCAAACCCTAAATGCCATTTTTGCCTTTGGTTTTTGCTTCATTTTGGCTTGTTTTCCTAAGCTAATTTGATCCTTTGTATGTTGTTTATTGTTGTGTTTATAATGACTATAGAATTGCCTATAATGTTTGTTGTTGTGGATAATTGGGGCAATATTGGTGTTGCACTCAAACCTTGTCAAATTGTCCATCCAAAGTTGCCCACCAAGTGTTTGTCAAATTGCCTAGCTCAAAAACCCATAAGCCAACCAGTTGAATGCCATCGTGTGTCAACTTTTTGTCCATATACGACCAACTTATGTTACATTCCATTGTTGGTTGCTAAACCCTTGGTCATTGTATAATCACTTATTATTGCTATTCCTTTGGTTCAATTGCTCCTTGAATTGATTGATGATGAATTATTGATACTTGGTGATACTATTATTGTGAAATGGTATCTATTGACTTGTTTACTGTTTCTATTGATTCTAATGTGATTTGATAAAGCTGTCACCCCGACAAGGTAGTGAGTACATACTGTCAGCATTATGGACATCGTATTATTATGCCCTAACTGGGAAGGGTTATCAGTCCTGGCCATAAGACCTGATCTGTGTTATGTTTATTGATATGAGATTGATATGTGTTTGACACATATTATATGCGTTTCATGGCCCTATATCTATCTTGTCCATGTGATATACCTTCCTTTGATATGAGTATTGGCTTTACAGTCATTTCTGTACTTGATTCTGTATCCTGATATTTTTTAGCAGATTTATTTATTTATTCCATCTGCCTATTCTTTATTGATATTCCATTACCTATTTATTGGTCGATGCATATTAGATTCACTAAGTATCTTATATACTTACCCTCTCATTGTTTCCCATCTTCAGGTGCAGAGTAGGAGGCAAATATCCAGTATTTTGACTCTATGTGAATTTTGTAGTATTTTATATTAGTGTAATTATATAAACATTGTATTATTTTTGTATGTTCATATCCTAACTGCTTCATGGGTTATGTATGATATAGTTAGTTTATGAACATGTATGTATAACATTTATTGGAATTTAATTAAAAATATGATATGATATGATGAATGCTATAGCCAATTGCAGTATAATTTCTAGATGGATTACAGATTGACAGAATCAATAGTAATTAGGCAATTGAATAATAAATTGATGATAATAGATGATTGCACGTGATAATGAGTTCTACGGGTGTCGGTCGCCTCTGGCATCTCCCGCACCCTAGGACTATCGCGCTCCGAAAACGGGTCGTGACAGATATAACATGATATGATATGATGATGATATTATTACAGAGATTGTCTAGTTAGAGAATGGTCTCACCATGACCCCTGAACATGGATAAGAGAGTATAAGGATGTTTGGTTAGAGCTAGTATCACCGTGGCCCCATAATTTAATTTTTAAGACAGCCAAAGGAGAGGGTCAGCTCCCCATTTACGAAAAACGAAAATATATGTGGTTGGATTCCACAGACATTTTCCATCATGGATGTTATGTATGTTTATAGATGATTATATGTAATGTGACACTTCATGTAGATTAATAAATGACATGCATAAATTAATATATATCAGCTCATTGAATTGAATGCTCACTCCTATTCAAATATGATTTTTCAAGTTCGGGGTTGAGCTCACAGAGATTAAGTTTATAAGTTGAGTATTTATGCCTTCTATTCCTCAAGCGGTGAAATTATTTTATTTTATTATGTAATTAATTCATTTCATTGCATTTAAATCTCTAGAGCTCTGTATTATTATGTTTTGTGCTAGAATTATGGTTGTAATTCTATTGTGACTCCGTTAATCAAAAATCTTTAATTGATGATGTTAAGTGCATGATGTTAGCCCTGAGTGACTAAGTAATGATATTAAATTGTGGAGATTATATTTGTCAGTTGGACTCATAATCCATGCTTATAGCAGTTACAGCTGTTATATCGTAGTTTTGTTGTTCAGTGATAAGTTAGGCTTATTACGGATTCCGGAAGCTTTACGCTTTTTCGTTCCCTATTACCGATTATGTGCTCAATAGGGTCGGATTGTGACAAATATAGCCAGCAATGATTGCTTGGAGAAGATGGCGATGGCAGCGGTAGAAGGCCAATATAGATCAGGTCCATGGTCATCTGTGAACCGGAGATGCAAGCTGCAATCTCGATCAACAATAGCAGTAGCGACTTGGCAAGCAAATGGTGATGGTTTGGGTCTCGATGGTGATGATGTTTTGGGTCTTAATCGGTGATGATGGTTTTTAATTTCTTTCAGATAGATTTTCAGTTTTAAATTAAATCTTTGGTATGACAAGGATTTCATAAAAAGAGGTTATTTTTCTACTTCAAAATTATTAAATTATTTTTTTATATAGTTTCTATTATTAATTTTAAAAATTATTTAATTATTTTAATTTTGACCACGTGTCCAACACGCATGAATTTTAAGTTTAATTATCACTAAAATAAAATATTTGAATTTAATTGATCTAAAACGTAAAATCGAACTTAATTAAGGGGGTGTTTGGATAAAAACGTAAAAAATAACATTTTGTTAAAATAATCTAGTTTTGTTAAAAACGAGCGTTAATTATAAAACTCCCCTCCCCAGTTTTTAAAATTTGCATTAAATAATAAAAATAATCTAGTTTCTTTTTTTTACCCAAATATTTCAAAAATCATAAAACTCTTAATTTTAATATTAATTTTTTCCTAAAATGCAGTTTATAGCGTTTAACTTCCTATCCAAACACCCTCTAAATATTTGATGGCAAGTTGAGGGTTCCATTGAGCTTTTGTCAAATTAAAAATAATTTTTAGTGGTCTCCAATCAAATATTATTCAACATATTACTTTTCCTATCAGCACAGTTCAGAGAGCAATACCAGACAAAAGAAGAAGGTTCAAGTTTTAAAACAACAGTGACAGATAACTTCAGATGCATCAACCAGCAGGGGACCATTCTAAAATTGTGAGTTCACAATCAATAGTCAAGATGGTAGAAGCAATCCTAGGACTATCACAAGTGACAGATTTTAAAATGAAAGGTATATCATAAAACCCAGTTTCATTTAACAAATGATAGATTTTAAAAGAATGTTAACGTTAGGAATCATGGTCGGAAACTGACTTCTACTAGTCACATATGGAAAGTTGGAAACCTTAAACAACATGGATATGGAAAACCAAAATCAGAAACCATTTATTTTTCAGTTAATCACATATCCTTTCCTAAGCAAAAAAGGATTTAACTTTAATCTATAAATAATGATAAATCAATCAAACCCAAAAACTATTACAATTCAGTCAAGATCATTAACATCAGTTATGGCGAGCTCTCAAAATAGAATAGTAAATGTGAACTTAATGGGTTCTTCACCACTACCACTAAGAACAGTGGCCATGTCCAATAGGTTTAATCGAACAATAA
>CANXYC010722711.1:0-19780 GCA_948193065.1 Aleurites moluccanus
ATGTGAGTTATGGTGTATGTTTGATATGAAATGATGAACTAAGTGTATATGAGTTCTTAATATAGTATATAAGTGATAAATATATGAAATATGAATGAAATATGATGATAGATTTGCAATTGATGCATAAAGGAATGGAAAGTGTCAATTGTGTGATATAGGGTTTATAATGTATAGTATGTGTGTTTATGCATGTTAATGTTCTTTGGTATGTGTTTTACGTGTTTTAATGTATAAGGTATTGAGTATAAGTCTTATCAGAGTGATTTGGTTAATATAGGAGAATCTTCCCGAGCTAGGACCGCTGACGGCGAGTCGCGGGCTGGCTAGCCTATTGGGGGAAATATTTGAAGTTTTTGCTAGAGGTGAGTCCATATATATGATTCATGCATTATTCATTCATAAGTTATGCATTTATGTACATGAAATGATATTCTTGATTGAAAACCATTAATGATCCATTTTTGGGCAGTTTTGCTGAAATGCCTAAAACTGGCCTAAACTTTGATTATGTATAAAATTCATTCTGAAATGCTTTTTGATGTCAAATCAATCCCAATTTCCTATTATATATATGTATTTATCATTTGTGTAAAGAAAATGCCATGAAAATATTGATTTCAAGGCAAACTAGAAAGTGCCTGAAAAATGAGAAACGGACCGGAGGCTAAAATTTTCACATTGAGCCAAATTGTTCCTTTGATCATTATAATACTATATAACATCATTTAAGTCATATTTGAGACTTAATATTGATATGTTCATGCTATATGAGATATTTACATATAATATGTTATAACAGGACTACTTCGATGGTGTAGTTAATAATCCATCGGCTGTGTACACAGATATATGTTTATATGCTCTGACCTCTGCTAGGAAGGGTAAAATTCCCTATGCCATGGTGTGATTGGTTGGAAATGGTGTGATTGGGTGAAAATGTGAAGGAAGAGAAGTGAAGTAATAGTTTATTATATGATATGATATGTTATAGACTCCTGTTATATTGTATGCATTATGGTTCATGATATGTATTTCACCATTCCATCATCAGTATTCATTATTTATAGATCATTAATGGATAGATGAGACTTTTCATGAATAATATTGAATACTCATATATATTGATTCACTGAGTATAATCTTATACTCACCCCTCAGTGGTTAAATATTTTTAGGACCTCGATGAGGCAGTCATCCATTGGTTACATTACCATCAGCCTTGAATCACAGATGTATGTATTGAGGTTACTCCTGTGTATAGAAGTTCCTTGGTATAATGTATATAGGGCTTGGATTGGCTAAGAGTTTAAATGTTTAAAAGTGATCAAAATGTTAAGTATGTTATGAAAATGTTAATGATGTACATATGAGATATAAGATATGAATGTAAATTTTGAAGTGCTTATTGAGTTGTGATTGATCAATGGAGGTTAAAAGGGGATGTATGTTTTATTGGGAGTGTAATTTTTATTTCTTACGGATAGCTTAAGTCAGAGTTATAAAGAAAACTTTGTCAGTTTTTCTGTAAGAATTTTATGATGTTTTAGAAAATAATTATTACCTAAAATGTATCATATGTTAAGGAATGACATTATTAGTTTGTAAAAGTTAAGTTTAAGTAAAAGCATGGGTTCTTAGAGGTACTGGTCGCCTTGGCATTATCCATACCCTAGAATCGTCATGGTCTAAAATTGGGCCGTGACAGATCCCTGTCCTGAGCTAGTTTTATATCATCTATCAACAGTGACTTCGCCCGAAATTGGGCTATCAGAGCCTGGTTCTGATCCTGGGAACCCAAATCTAACTCTACTCCCAAATCTGCTAACTGTTTCAAGTCTCTAATCAATGGCCTCCTACTAATCACAATATGAGCAAGACTACCCATCGATTTCCTGCTCAAAACATCTGCTACTACATTGGCCTTTCCTGGGTGATAGAGAATCTCATAGTCATAATCCTTCAGAAGCTCTACCCATCTGCGCTGCCTCAGATTCAGATCCTTCTGTTGAAATATATAATGTAGTCTCTTATTATCAGTATATATCTCACATTTTGATCCATACAGGTAATATCTCCAAATCTTAAAGGCAAATATAACCGCTGCCATCTCTAAATCATGAGTCGGATAATTTGCTTCGTGCTTCTTTAATTGGCGAGAAGTATAAGCAATTACCCTACCCATCTGCATCAATACACACCCTAGGTCAATCCGTGAAGCATCACAATATACAGTGAATTTCTCCCCCTCAACTGGTACAGCCAATACTGGAGCACTGGTAAGGCAATACTTCAGAGTCTGGAAGCTACGGTCACACTCATCCATCCAGACATACCGCTCCTATTTTCTCATCAATCTAATCAAATGAGCTGTAATCTAGGAGAAATCTTTCACAAACCTCCGATAATAACCAGCCATGCCCAGAAAACTGCGTACCTCTGAAACACTGGTAGGCTGTGGCCAATTAGCAACTGCCTCTATCTTCTGAGGATCCACCTTTATCCCATCCTTGCATATAACATGCCCAAGGAAGCACACCTCAGTTAACCAGAACTGACACTTAGATAATTTAGCATAGAACTGATGCTCCCGAAGTGTCTGTAATACAATCCTCAAATGCTCCCTGTGCTCCTCCTCACTTCTGGAATATATAAGTATGTCATCAATGAAGATAATGACAAACTTATCCAAATAAGCCCTGAACACCCTATTCATCAGATCCATAAAAGCCTCCAGTGCATTGGTTAACCCGAATGATAACACCAAAAACTCATAGTGACCATACCAGGTTCTGAAAGCAGTCTTGGGTATATCACTCTGCTTAATCTTCAATTAATGATACCTAGACCTCAGATCAATCTGAGAAAAATGGCTGGCACCCTGCAGTTGATCAAATAAGTCATCTATCTGAGGCAATGGATACTTATTCTTCACTGTGACTTTGTTCAGCTGCCTGTAATCAATACACATCCTCAATGAGTCATCTTTCTTTCTCACAAACAGAACCGGTGCACCTCAGAGAGAACTATTCGGACTGATAAACCCTCTATCCAATAGCTCCTGTAACTATATCTTCAACTCTTTCAACTCAGCTGGAGCCATTCTATAAGGTGGAATAGTTATCGAGTCTGTGCCTACATGCACCTCTATCTCAAACTCAATTTTCCTGTCAAGGGGCAATCCTGGAACTCATCAGGAAAGACGTCAGGAAGCTCCTGAACTACCGGTATCTGATCCAACTGAACTAAAGATCTCTGTACATCCACTACATGAGCCAAGTAGGCTGAACAACCTTTTCCAATCATCCTCCTAGCCTAGATAGCAGAAATAAGGTTAACCCGAAACTCCTGAATTTCACCCTAAAACTCAAACTCCGGCTGCCCCTCAGGCTGGAATCTAACTCTCTTCCGATAACAGTCTATCACTACCCGGTATCTAGTCAACCAATCCATACCCAAAATCACAGGCAACTCAAGCACACAACTCAAGCACAGGCAACTCAATCAAATCAACAGGCAAAATATGATCATCAGTCTCAACAATGTAATCAGGATAGAAATGATCAACATCCACACAATCCCCCATAGGAGTAGCAATAGTCAATGGCACATCTAAAGGCCTCCTCTCCTTATTCAATTTGGGTGCAAAATATGGTGACACAAAAGAGTGAGTTGCACTCGAATCGAATAAGGCATCTGTAATCTCATTCTGAACCAGAATAGTACCTATGACAACATTATCTCATCTCTGGGCATCCTGAGTGTTGACCTCAAATACTCTGCCCTAGCCCCTACCAGCTGGAGCCTGACTGCAACTGGGAGCCTGTCCTCCCCTGCCTCTGCCTTTGGCTGTAGCCTCTCTACCCTGGTTCTGACTAGCCTGAACCACTGGCTGAGAAACTGTAACCGATGGCTACCGATCAGTCCTCACTGGACAAGTGTTAATATAATGGCCCTGCTGGCCACACCTCAAACATGCTCCAGATAGTCTCCAACACTCTCCTCTATGCCTCCTACCATAATACCCACAAGTAGGAATGTTGGGTGCCTGTGTAACCGGCCTCGAAGAACCTTGAGAATAAGAAGGCGCTGACTGTACCATTGGCTGACCTTTACTCTGAAGTCTCTTCCTTTGACTAACCCCTGATGATCTCTGCTCAAATCTGGGCACTGGGTCTACTAGTCTAGAATGGGAGCTGCTCTCCCCCCTCCTACTCTGTGATCCTGGACCACCTTTCCTCTTCTGGTCCCTTTTGGCTCTCTCTACCTTGTATTTCTCCTCCATCTGTGTGGCCTTGTCTATTACTGTAGTCAAATAAGTGAACTCTGTAGCTAACAAGGCATTATGCAAGGCAGCATGCAATCCCCTCTGGAACCTACTAATTAGATCTGCCTCTATCGGTACAATATGAGCAGCATACATACTCAACTGAATGAACTCCTCGGCATAATCCTCTACAAATCTATCCCCCTACTTAAGCTGCTCAAATCTCACTAGATTACGGGTCCTAACACCCTTTGTAATGAACTCGTCGATCAAACCCTGTCTGAACTCTGCGCATGTGGGTGGGTGCTCTCCATACAGTCTAGTGTCCATATGCCTAGAGAACCACGTCCATGCTTTACCCTTAAGCAATAGATCAACCAACTCAACTGATCTCAACTTAGAAAAAGGTAATCTTCTCACTACCTTCTCCACCTCCTCCAAGAAGTCAACTGGGTTTGTATCTCTATCCCCTCTGAACTCAGGTAAGTTTAGCTTCAGAAAGCTAAATATGGACACTCCACACTCCTCAATCTCTCTCCTACCTCCCTGTACAGCTGGCTCCTTCTGAGCCCCCACTGGCTGCACAAGAGCCGGTGCCATTGCCTCTGGTACTACTGGTGGAGGTACTACTGCAGGAGCAGGTGGTGGCTATGCTTGCTGCTTCTCACGTCTAATCTCAGCCATCTCCCTCCTCAACTCCATCAAACCCCTCATCATCTCTACTCTCCATGGGTCATCTCCCCTCTCTAAATCCTCTGAAGTCCGTCAGGATCAAGACGGACCCTCTGATACACTAATCTCCCTCACTAGTGACTCATTGGAGGCAACCTCAGCCTCCCTGGTATCTCTATCTCTACTGTCAGACATCTTTGTAATCTGTCAGAAAAAATGATAACAGTCTCAGAATATAGCAAAAATGCAGGATAATGACATATAACTGATGATAACAGCAATAGACAACAAAGGAATTCCGATGCTTCATGGTATACCTAATTCTACCCCATTCTGTACTTCGTCACTATTTCTCTGTAATTCAGGTACTATTCATCTGTAACCTAGATTCACACTCTGTAAACCTAGTGCTCTGATACCACCTCTGTCATGACCAGGTTTGCCGGACCACGACGGCCTTAGGGTATGGAAAATGCCAATGGTGATCGGCACCCGTATAACCCAGTATCACATGCATATTCTATAAACCTCAATATATTATTCATTTATTAATTAATTACTAGTCATTCTATTAACCTGTCATGTATTCTGTAATCATTCTACAGTTGGCTGTAACATTCACATATCACATCACAAAATCATCATATAACTTAAAATATAATTATTAATATATCATATACAATGTTCATCTCCTAGCTAACTCAATACATACCCATGGAGCAGTTAGATAATGAACACCAAAAATAAATACAAAATATATCAGAAATTTACACAATAGTCTGTAGCAGAAATCCATGGAAGACAGAAGATTGGATTCTGCAATCTACTCCTCTCCTGAAATGGGTAAACAAGTAAACGGTGAGATTAGATGATACTCAATGAATTTTCATGCATCATAATAAATAATAGGCATCAATTAAGCATTTGGAATTAGTCAATGAGATAACAGAATACAGAATAAATATCAGGGTACGATAAATCCAAATAATATCATATAGGCTAGGTTACATATGGAAAGACAGATAATGGGATAGACTGTATGAAAAGAATTCATACAATCTCCAGTCAGTCAATATGGACCATGCAGGTCTCCAGTATCGATAAACATAAGGCTGATCAAGCCCTATGGCTAGGATCATAACCCCTCCTAGCTAGGGTATCAATAATTCAATATGCACATCGCCAATAGTATTTTCCCACTACCCTGTTGGATTTGTTGCTCTGCCAAACCATATCAGGGTCAATAATGAGGGATACCATAAGCAACAATGGCATCTAGATAACAGTCAATTCAATAACAATCAGTTCGGTATCAATCAGTACAGTATTCAATATAATCAATGGCAATGCTAAATACAATATACGATCAATAATAAAGGGCTTGGCAATAAGGAAAGGTATAAAACAAAAGTTGGATCGATGGCCGAAAATGGTAGGTCAATTGGCATGCCAACAATGGCATTCAATTGGTAGGCCTATGGCATGCAAACCAATAGGCCAAAGGCAAATGAACTAGGCATTTCATCGAACACTTGGTGGGCATACATTGACAAGCCAATAGGTTAGGTTTTGGTGCAAATTTGACTTGCCCATTCAAATCAACAACAAACCATATTGCAACAATTAAATAGGTATCAAAGAAATAAGATTAAACAACATCAAAATGGATCAAATTGGCCATGAAAATCAAAGGGAAAGACAAGCAAAATCATAGGCATAGTTAGGGCAAAGTGGTTCGGCCATGAAGTGAATTTCACAAATGGTTTCCAAACAACATTTCAATCATTTAAGCATGATAATTGATGCAATGTAAACTCACCTAAGCCTCCAATTAGCCTTTACACAATGCAATTCCACTAATTCCACCAAAAAGGCCAAAATTGCTTACTTTGAAATTCAAATTTGAGCAAAATCCAATTCTACATCAATTAATCCATCAATTAGTTATCCATTCACATCCATTTAACCATTTCTAACATCAATTAACAAAACCTAACACTAATTCAACAATTCATCCTTTACAACTTCAAATTCAACCATTCAAATTAGGGATTTCATCAAATTTGGATAAACTAGTGCAATTAACTATCACACCCATTCAATTCAACCTAAATAACATCTAAATCATCAATCAAACCAAACAAATAAACTCTTACCTCAAAAACACCCAAATGGCCGAAATCTTTGAGATGATATTCCTCCAAATTCTTCACTCCTCCAAGCAATCTAATGATAGAAATGAAGAAAGCTTGATTGATTAACTAGTTTTCTATCAAATATTCTTAGAAAACTATAAGAAATGATGAAGATTTGGATGGAAGAAAGCAAAATGGAGTTCGGCCAAGACAAAGGAAAAGAAAGGAAATGGCATCCGAAAATGCTAAGGCAAAATTAATAGGAAAAACATAATGCACAATTACAACTAAACCCTCAAACTTTCGTCCTTTACACTTTGGTCCTTAAATCTTCTGTAATTTATTTTGACAATTATGTCAGGATTTAGATATCAGTGTGGGAAGTCAATAGGCTTATTTTAATTTATACTTATTTATAAAAATAATTCTGGAGTCATTTTGTAACCCCAACCGATCACTTTTCCACTATTCACCTTGAATTTCTATTTATTTACAAAAATGCCATTACTTACTTTTTCAGTGTTCCTAAATGATTTTCACTTCTTTCTTTTTATCAAAATTAATCATAAATTATTTTCATCTTTTACCCCCAGATCAATTTCAAAAATTCTTCCGTTGACCGGACTGCTAATTTCTCGGCAGTATTCCTGGCACCGTCGATTTCTAGAAAAGTATCAAGTTTGCTTTCTAATTGTGTCTCTAAAATTATTTTCCATCATTTCAAGACTAATGGACCACATACTGAGAATTAATTCATGCACATGAGTTAGGAATTTATAGGGTATTACATTTCAGAGCCATTCTAAAACTCAGACAGTCGATTTTTCACTATACCCCTAAAGTTCACCTTATTTATGATTTTGCCATTTCATACTTTTTTAGTGTTCCTAAATATTTTTCACCTCTTTATTTTTACCATAATTACACATATATTTATAAAATTCTTTACTCCCTGGTTAGAGTTAGAAATTCATCTGTCGACCGGACTGCTATTTTCTCAGCAGTGTTATTGACATCGATGTTTTTCAGGACAGTAACTCGTATGCATTCTAACTATGTCTCAAAAATTATTTTTAATTATTTCGATGATTCCAAACCAATAACTGATTATATTAACATTCATTTATGGTAGGCTTTTCTAGGGTATTACATAGAGAAATTACAAAAAATTTTCCTTGGTATTTGATGCAATTATTAGGGTCATTAAAAGGTATAGTGAATGTGGATAGTTTTAGAAACCAAAAGGATGAGCTTAGAGTTTCAATGAAGAATTAGTTAGGGCTTATATATAACTAGAGCAAATCAAAGTTATTACGCTATTTTCTCTTCAAACTGTAAACCTAGCTCACTTTCTCTATAAGTTGGTGGCTTTCCATAAACACAACCTTCGTTGCCTAGTTGTGCCTTATTCTCTGATGATCTTCTGGATGATAACAATAAATTTGAGTACAGTCCTTATTTGGGTTTATGATGAGTTTCTCTTAGGACATAGTTTAGCATTGATAAGTGTCATTGTTGTGTGAAAGGTTTTGAGTAGGAAATGGTTATGTCTTGCCTTTTATCCCTGAAGGCTTCTAGATCTGCTAGATCTTGTTGGCTTAGTTGGCATCTTAGATCAATGGATTCTTTTATATTAGGTCTCCGCTAGAGCTTGCTCTCTCACAAGATGTTGGCTCAAATTGGCAAGGACCTCTTTTGCAGGAAGAAATTGCATGCCAAATGGTTTCTTTCTTCTAGTATTGTAATACCCTAGGAAATCATATCTTATCTGCATGATTAAATTCTCAGGTTGTGGTTTAAAAGCATTGAAATGATTGGAAATAATTTTAGAGACACAGTTTGAAAGCATATAAAATATTTTTTCGAAAATCGTCGGTGTCGGAAACACTGTCGAGAAAATAGTAGTCCGGGCAACAGTTGAATTTTTGATTCTAATTAAGGGTAAAAGATCACATAAATGCATGTTTAATTATGGTAAAAAGAAAGAGGTGAAAATATTTTGGAACACTGAAAAAGTAACTAATGGCAAAACCTTAAATAAATGGAACTTCGAGGGGAATAGTAAAAATTAGTCTGTCTGAGTTTCAGAATAAGTATAAATAAAAATAAGCCTTTTGAATCCCCACTTTGAAATTTAATTCTCAATAGAATTGTCAGAATAAATTACAGAAGAAGTTGGGGTCAAAGTATGATTATTGGATAGTGTAAGGACCAAAATAGGATTTGCCATTTATGACTTAATATATAAGCATGCCTTAGCCAAATTTTCATCCATTTTCTTCTTCTTCTTCTTCTTCTTCTTCTTCTTTCCTTAGTTGGCCGAACCACCATCACCATTTCTCCACCATTTCCATACAACTTTCTTAAGGAATAATAATAGAAAACCTAACTTCAACCATTGTTTTACCATTCTCCATCCATTTCTTCCTTGAATTCACAAAGGAAACTAAGGAAATGTTGAAGGAAAATTTTGGCTAGATCCTCCATTTGAGATAAATAGTTAGTTTGTTTGATTTTATTGTTTATTTAGATGATTTAAAGGTTGAATTAGATGGGTTTTGAGGTTAATTGCATCAATTGATGCATTTGTTGGATTTTCCCTAATTTCCAAACCCTAATGGAAGTTGTATGTTTTGGCTTGATGAATTAGTGTTAGTTTATGTTGTTTAAGCTTAGAATATATTAATTGGAGGCTAATGGATGAATAATTTATGGTTTATTTGTTGTAGAAAATCCAGAACACCATAGTTGCCATATTTGCCCCCTTTGAAGCTTTTAGTGGGAAATCAATTTTTCAAGCTAATTTGAAGTGTTAGGTGAGTTTAATATGCATCATATAACATGTCTATAGCATTAAAATATTGATTGGAAACCATATGAAAAATCCCATTCTTGGACGAACCAAAAGTCACTATTCATTGCTTATGTTTTACTTAATTTTTCTTTGAAATTCTTTAGCCAATTTGATCCTTTAAATGTTGTTTATTGTTTTATAATTGTTTCCTAATGTGATACTTTGATTGTGGCTTTGTCATTGATTGAATGGGCAATGCCAACTTTGCACCAAAACCTAACCTAATAGCTTGCCCTATTATGCCCACCATGTATTTGATGAAATGCCTAGTTGTTTTGCCATTGGCCTATCATTCCTTCATCCATAAGCCTACCAATTTGAATGTCATTGTCACCAGCGACATTGACATACCTATTGTGCCTACCATTTGCCAATGTATAACCAATCTTTGTTCCATACCTTTGCTGCTTACCAAACCAATCATCATTACATAACTATTGCTTATTGTTATTCTTTTGATCCAATTGCTACTTGAAATGATTGATATTGAGATAATTTCTATTGGTGATACCATTGTTGCATAATGGTATCTATTGATATGATTTTCTCTGGTATTGACCCTAATATGGCTTGACAGAGCTGCCGCTCTGACAGGGTAGTGGGTACATATTGTCAGCAATGTGCACATTATTTACTGATGCCCAGCTGGGAAGGGTTCTGGTCCTAGCTATAAGACCTGATCAGTCTTATGCTTACTGATACTGATATGAGATGACTGTACGTTTACATATAGTCCCTACTGTTCTGGCCCTTTATCTGTCTTACCATATTATACCAAACCTTTGATATGACTATTAACCATTCTGTCATCATCTGATATTGATTCTGTAAACTGATTATATCGACAGACTGCCATCATTTCTACCATTGTTATCATTTATTATTGAACCAAACTAATTTTATTGGCGATGCATATTAGATTCACTGAGTATCTTATATACTCATCCCTTTCCTTATTTACCTATTTCAGGTGTTGAGTAGATAGCAGAATCCCAATCTCAAATCTCTGTGGATTCCTGAAGTATTTTGTTATCGATGTAATTATTCTGAGTACTGTATTTTGGATGTTCATAATCTAGCTGCTCCATGGGGGTATGTATGGGTTAGTTAGGATATGAACATGGTTGTATGATATTATATGATATTTAAGTATTGATAAGAAATGTGATGATGGATGTTACAGCCAACAGCATAAAATTACAGATAGTTTACAGAATTGCAGAATGAATAATAACTAAGTAAATTGATTAATTAATCGATGGATTTAGATATTTGCATGTGATATTAGGTTCTATGGGTGTCAGTCGCCATTGGCATCTCCTGCATCCTAGGACCATCGCGATTCGAAAACGGGTCGTGACAAGTATACATGTGCTCCACCTCTCTTTCCACTAGCTTTGGATTATTATACAAAGAGGGAAGACTTTACGCCTCCTATCTCCTATCCTTCTAAGGGTGGAAGTCTTTAGATCCTCTAGTCTTTCTGATGGTGGGACCATATGACATATTCCTCACTATATTCATTTTTAATTTGAACAAATTTTAATGAAATTTGCCCATTTCAATCTTGTACAAGTGCTATTTCTTCTATTTTACTTGGTTTTGTCTATGTATGTTTGCTTTAACTTATATAGATTATGCCATTTTATTAAACATGACTGTATTTGATTGTGTTCAATTTGAATGTGTGAAAGGAAGGCTTACAACCTTACTGTTTAATGAAGTGGAGGCTTTTGCCTTCTTTAGATGCAAATTTTATTGTATGCTAAGTTGTTTACACCCTTAAGGTGTCACTAACTTCTCTTTTTTTGAGTGTTAGGATTGTATCTTGACTAGAGATCCTGATAGGTTATTTATTGTTGCCTAGAAGGGCAGTCTTTTAGTCTTTTGGATTTTGATCAGGTTTTTTGTTTTGGATTTGTCTAGAAGGGTGATCTTCCAAGTGCATGCTCAACCATATGCGAAGTGTGTTAAGTCCATTTGGAGTTTGTCTAGTTTGCCTAGCTGAGTTGGGACTAGTCTGAATCGGTTTGGGCCTTTCATGGTCTTATTATTATTTTCTGGTTAGATATTTGCCTACTTTTTCGCTTCATTGGCGTCTTTTTGGTCTTATTAATATTATTGGGCTAATATTTTGTCTGCTTTTTGATTCCCATATCTCATCCTTGTCTTATTGACATTGCCTAGTATTTATATCTAATCACCTATTCTAAACTAGTTAGGCTACTTATTAGCTAGTATACAAGGTTAATGTAGTAAAGGTGAGACACACAAGGTCATCTCTCAAGGAAACCTAATTGGGGTAAAATCAAATGGCCACTAGTTTAATACTAAGAACAATATATAAGAAAACACAAAATAAAATTGAACACTCTAAATCAAGATTTTGAATAATAGTAAATAAACTAATGCAAAAGAAAGCAACCAAATTACCAAATTCACAATTTTGTAATCAAATGTGGATTAAAACTATAGAAAATTTCAATTTCACCAAATTTTATTTTATGCCTTTTAACTGGTAGAATCTATGAATTAATAAATGATTACTTCAATTATCTAGAAAATCCAATAAAATCCTTGATTGCCCTATTTATCAAATTCAATAAATAGGTTCTTCAATATCTTAAATTAATTAAAATTTATAGAAAATTATTATATTGCTAATTTAAAGCTTTTATTCTTATTGTTCTTATTTCAATCATCAATTTTTATTTCTCAATTCTTCAATCAATGCCTAAATATGCTAACGGTGGTCAACCCATAAGTGTAATATGAACAAGCTTAGAAACAACAAAATAGCTTATCAATTCACGAATAAAAAACCAACTAAACGATCATAAATTCTAATAAGGATATATCAAATCCCTAGATTAATCAACTAAGTTCATAATAAGAAATTGAATAAACAACTTCTTAATTAAACCAATTGTATTCATTTTTACAATGACGAGGGTAAAGAATAAAAAATTAATTTAATAAATTAGAAGATGCAAAAAAACTCTTTTGAAGAATCTCTTCCCAAAAGCCAGCTTGATTCCTCTTTCCCTCCTTCAGCGGCTAAATTAAACCCATTGTCCCTAAACTTATCTTTTAATTCACCGTTGTCCTTAAACTTCTATTTGTTACACAAAAATTCCCAGATAATGATTTTATCACAGTGGTGATCCTTGATGCCGGTTTTCGATTAAAATTTCACTAGAATGCATATTTCTAATATTAATTCCCGAAAATCAAGATGCCACATGAATTTATTTATATTTATATTTATATGTTTATTTAATAAAAAAAGAAAAAGAAAGAAAAAGAAAAAGAAAGAAGGAACTCTTTCTCTTCGTCTTTTTCCAAATCAAAATCTCAATCCATCAACCTTTATCAACCTTCAAATCCAAATCTACAAATAATTTCAATCTATCTTCTTCTTAACCAAAGGATTAAAAGGGAGAGTACTTAGAATCATAGATCAATAGAAGAGAGGTATGATAACTGAAGGGTCTTGTGCTTTTTGTGAATCTAAAGAAGAAACAATGGAAAACTTATTTTCGACAAAATCCTCCCTGGTGTCGATTTCAACAAGTCCTCACTCTAATCGCCATCATCCATGTCTCCTTTCGCCATTAGTCTCGAACTCAACATATAGTACAACAACACTACCACTCCGGTCATCATTTGTGCTCCGGTCATCTTCTCCATTACTCTAGGTAAGTTCGATCTGTGCTTAATTTTTTTTAGACTCACACAATCCACGTCTGCCATTTTTTATTTTTTATTTTTTATTTTTTATTTTTAAATTTTAATTTTTAAAATTATTTGGTAGTTTGATGAAGATGAGTGATCTTAGTGATTAGATGAAGATGGGTTTGAATGGAAAATGGGTTTATTTTTTAATTTAAAGTTTTAATTTTTGATATTATTTAGTGTTTTGATATTTGATGAAAATGGATTTGAATAGATATGTCGCTTGTTGTTTGTTGATGACTTGTAATTTATGTATGAACAAAAAAAAAAAAAAAATAAGTTGTGGATTTAGATTTGAAGGTTGATAGATTGAGATTTGAAAGTTGATAGTTTCATATTGTGATTTGGTTAAGAAGAAGAAGAAGAAATAGGGTTAAAAAGAAGAAGAAAAAGAAATAGTTTTTTATTTCTTTCTTTCTTTTTATTAAATAAAAATAAAAATATAAAAAATCCACATGGCATTTCGATTTGTGTGAATTAATATCCACGCATGCATTCAGGTAAAATTTTGACTGGAAACCGACATCAAGGATCACGACTGTGATAAAATTATTGTCTTAGGATTTTTGTATAACAAATCGAAGTCTAAAGATAACAGTGAATTAAAAGGTAAGTTTAGGAACAATGGGTGTAATTTAGCCCTCCTTCAACTCTAAGCCTTACTTAAGCTAAATCTTCTTTCAATTACAAAGTAATGAATATTGGTTCTTTTAAAAGAAAAACTATTAGATAACTTCTAAAGTGAAAATCACAAATGGAATGGAGAATATTATGCCCTTAAGTATCTAGTTTCTATTTCTTAAAAGTCAATTTTTTGTTATTTAAATCCCTACTTTCACTGAAGCAAATTTTTGTATCTAATCCTATCAGCTAGCTCAATACGCCCATGTTGAGTTCTAACATGGAGTGTTGAGTATTTTAAATTAAAAACTTTATATTTCTTAGGTTCAGGATGCACACATGTTGATTTCTAACTTGGCGTATTGTTGATTAATACATTTTTGTCATTATTTTTCTTATATATTTTAATAATATTTTATTAGTTTTTAGTTATATTTAATAGTATTTTTAGTAAATTGCTAATAATGTCTTGGGTAGGATTTTTTTTTTTTTTTTTTTTTTTTTTGTGTTTTGACAATTTTTCATATATTTTTGGCAAGAAATTATGCAAACCAAGAGTTCGGGTCAAAGTTGGGCCTTAAACTAGGTTGAGAAATCAAATCAGGAGCAAATTGGGTCTGGGCCCGAGATGTTGAGTAGCACAGCCCAAGCATGACCATGCTATTTTGCCCAATACACTCGTGCTGGACCTTGCACAGCCGTGCAACCCTTCCATTCCACCATATAGTCGTGCTCCTCCAGTACCACCGTGTCACTCTTCAATATACTTGTGCAACTCTCTAACACGGCCATGCCACTCCATCCTAGGCATCCCCTACTTCAGAAATGTGACAGTCCTAGGGTATTAGGAAGTTTAAGACTATCTGAACCCATAAAACCCCCCATCCTAATAGTTTACAAAAAATTCGCTAGAGTTTCCTTTATAAATTCAAATTAATTCTCATGACTCAAATGTCATTATCAATTTTAACATAACCTATAGAAGAAATAACACTCCTAAGTATTCCTCTTATAACCTCAACTTTAATAATATACAAAATACTTCCATATATATATATATATATATATATATAAATAGTGATAATGTACAAAGTATATAAACAAAGCTATCCATCTGGTTATTATTCCAATAATTACATAACCAAAGTAATACTATAGTTCTTCTATTGACCATGGAGCTCTAATGATGCAAAAAAAAAAAAAAAAAAACCTTCAAATAAAATCATTACATAGATATAACAGGTTTCAATATGGAGGAAGAAAAGATGGAACCACCTCTATCTACAGTGCTCCTGAAAAATAGTAACCACAAATTGGTGAGATAAAATATCCTAGTGAACAATATATATGTCACTTCATTTGTAGAGCTACAGAAAAGAAATTAGCTCACAAAGAAAGTGAAGGTAGTATACCAATTAACAATTAGAAATATGTTTATAGAAAAAAATATAGATGAGCAATGATTGGTTTCACAACAATAACAGATATACAAAATTCACTGTATAATAACAGAGGCTACAGTTCGGTAACCTGCTTTTTATATCACTCATATAGTTGATCAGACTGTATGGCCATGACCATAACCTCTTCCTAGCTAGGGTCCACTGTTAAAAATCTCATTATGCACAATGCCTGATGAAATTGTTATCATACTCCATTAGGTGAGTAGGTCTGTCATTAACTTTTCAAGGTTGATTACAATTAAGGAATCACATTTGCAATCAATAAAAAGTCGGATGTTCATTTATCAATAAATTCAAGGAAAGAACTTTTCAATAAGCATATCATAGAGTTTAATAGGCAATTAAGAGCAATAGTGAAGATATAGGAGCTACAAGATAATTCGGCCAATCAAGTACCAAACAAGAAAATAATAGCAATTTTAATTGGTTCTAATTACAAGCAAAATGCCATATACATTACTTACCTTAATTACCACAAAAGAAAAAAATTCACCAACACTTCACTTAACTAAGACAAAAAAGTTGATAATCCATATCATCTTCCTTTCCTTTGACTTTAGAAGCTATAAACATAAATTGATTTTATTTTAGCACTAATTCATCATTGAATTGAACAATTTTAAAGTCAATTTTGGAAATCCCTTTGATTCCCAATTTCTAGGTTTTGGCATAACCTAGTCCAATTCTATAACTTCACATATATAATTTCATTTTCTAATTAAATCATTAATTCTACACTAATTACACCTAATAAAGACTTTAACACCATTAAATTGAATTATGAAACTCTATATTTAAATTTGGATTTTCACAACTTCAACCCTAACTTTTAACTTATGATATGGAAAAAAAATTTCATCCCATAACAACTAATTAATCATAAAAATCTCAAATAAATATTAAATAAATGAAATTAAGACTAAGAAAATGAATTTTTACCTTAAAGATGTAGTTTGCTCTTTCCTTCAAAATTCCACCACTTCTAACACAATTTTAAACTCTAAACTACCATTAAACATCTATTTGGTACTTGAGAGGCTCATTTAATTTAAAGAAGTTAAGATTTAAGTTGAGAATTTAAGGTGATTTGAAGAAGTAAGCTTGGAAGAGAAAGTGGAGATTTTCTCCACAAAAAATTTCGGCCAAAATGGGTAAGGAAGGAGACAATATTGGCTTTTATATATATATTTTTTTATTTTCTTAATTCAAATGGACTAATAATAAAATTTATAGAAAAAAATTGGAAAGAAAATATAAAATTGTGAAGAATTTACAAGTGTTACTACTAAAAATTTACTAATTAAAATAAATGGAAATTATATGAAATTTCTTGGTGAAAATTTCTCCAAGTGGGTCGGGCCACTTTAGGGATATTTTTAGGTTATTTATATTTTTTTTTAAATAATATAAGTTAAAAATAATTTTAAATCGGTCCCATATTTTGACTATAATTAGGATTTTAATTGTCCATAATTTCTTAATTTCTAATTCATTTATATTCCTTAATATTTCAATTTTCACTACTTTAAATTCCTATAAATATTCAATTTAATTTCCCTACACTAGCTTTATCACATTTAACTTTAGTTCAATTAATTTAGTAAATTGACTTTCCCAATTGAAATTGTCTTCCAGCGAATTTATTTTCCTATTAATCAAAGTTCTTAACTATGTGCACATTAATTCTACGGGTCAATCCTAGGGTGTTACACTCCAGCACGTCTATGTAGTTCCTAATACAACCATGAAACATTGTCAGTCCAACTAGATATGGGCCTGTGAAGCAAGTGGTCCAGACAGCTTCAACCAGTCCAAAGAGCAGTATAGTCATGCTACATTCAACACGCCGGTGCACAATTCTTCAAAGTGATTCATGGGCTTGTTGGACACGGACACACCCATATCAAGCTGTAATTACTCAATATATTTCAATGTGATTTTAATTTCAAATTGAGACAAATTAGATTTATGGGCCAAATAAGGAAAGCTAAATTCTGAAAATTAATTTTTAGACAATGTAGAAAAGTTATGAAAAATACCCATTTAATTATAAAAGATTTTAAAATCATAATTAACAAATTCTTTTCCATGATCACTTCTTAAAAATGTTATATAAAAACCTTTTTCATTTTGAACTTTTTTTGCAAAAGATTTGAATTCCTTAAAACTTTCATCCTTATAAGTAAGGAATAATACCCAAGTAAATCTAGAGTAATTATCAACAATTACAAATGCATATTGTTTACCTCCAAGACTAGATATTCTACAAGGTCCAAACAAGTTCATATGCAAAAGTTCTAGAGGTTTAGAAGAAGAAACAACATTTTTTGTTTTAAAATAACTTTTGACTTGCTTGCCTATTTGACATGCATCACATATTTTATCTTTATGAAACTTGACTTTGGGGAGACAAATTACATGCTCATTAGATTTAAGACTATCATTGTGATCCATGCCAACATAGCCAAGTCTCATATGCCACAACCATACATCATCACAAAGTGAAACCATACAATCAATATTATCACTATGCATGCTACTAATGTTAATCATATAAACATTGCCAATTTTATAACCGATAAAAATTTTATTATTATTCTTCAAATACTTCACATAGCATTTCTTAGAAGTAAAAGCAATTTTATTTCCTACGTCACATAATTGACTCACACTAATCAAATTGTGCTTAAGGCCATCAACCAACAACACATATTCAAAGTAATGTTTATCGATCTAATTAATTTGCCCAATTCCAATGATTTTACCTTTGTTATTATCTCCAAAGGTTACCTTCCCTCCTTTCTTCTTTTTCAAGTTTAAGAGAAGACTAGCATTACCTGTTATATGCCTTGAACATCCACTATCTAAATACCATGACTCTTCTTTTTTGATGAATTTCAAGCACACCTACAATTAAGAAAATTTATTTTGTTTTAGGTACGCAAATATTTTTGGGTCATTAGAGGTTAGCATTAACATAGCCTAAATGCATATTTCTAATAATTGCATTTGAAGTTAGAATGACCAAATTTTTCATAATAGTGTCATCTCAAATAAATTTTAGACTTTTATTGAGATTTTGTCCTATGATGTGGTCTGGTATGATATTGAGACTAATAACTATAATTAAATTTTGGTATAGAATAAGCATTCATTGGTCTTCTAAAATGTGAATCATGCATGACATACTTATGCACTTTAGTCTTAGGCCTAACATTTTTATGTAGAGGCATATAAGTCATGCGAGCATGTGAATTTGATATCTTGACAAATGTGGTCTTAGATGTAGATGGGGCATCCCCTCCATTGTAACCAAGTCTATACTTAATAATAGGACACCTTTGGAATTCAAGTATTTTATCCAATTTTTCTTTGTCATTACAAAGCTTGGACATGCAAGCTTCACGAGAATTTAACTTGTTTTTCAACAAAGTATTTTCTTTCTTTAGCTCATTGCATTCTTAATGTCACAGCCCAACTTAGGAGCTATGACGGTCCTAGGGTACGAGTGATGCTTATGCTACCAGTACCGCGAAGAACCCATAATACTATACTATATGGCATGCAAAACATTAATAAGCTCAAAATGGCTTAAATATCTTATGAAAAATTGGGCAGCATCTCCTTTGTATAAGGAGCAGGCCCTGCTGCTAAAAACACAATAAAACACTTCAAATATGAACTTCCACTTCTATCTCAAAATAAGGATCCCTCTGGATCTTCACAACAACTCAAACTCAACAATTGATCAAAAGATCTCCATCTCATATATCTCAAATATATACATACATCTCCAAAATGCAACTTATATAAAGGATGCAACAAACATACACATATATGCCAAACTTAATTACAGTACCATGAAACCTCTATTATATACATTATTACAATTACTTTAGATTTGGAATTTACATAAGATAAACAAAACTTCCACGGCAAGGATGAGATGCCAATGGAATACGGTCCTCCCTGCTAACCTGAAATGTTAACCACTGAAGGGGGTGAGTATAAAAATATACTCAGTGAATCCATA
>CANXYC010722811.1:0-29536 GCA_948193065.1 Aleurites moluccanus
GAATCAAGCAATTTGGATCAGAAAATTACTTGTAGATTTGCATATGAAGCAAAATGAGCCAACAGAGATTTATGTTGATAACCAAGCAGCAATTGCAATTTCAAAGGATCCTGTTTTTCATGGCAAAACCAAACATTTCAATATCAAGCTGTATCACTTGCGAGAAGAGCAAAAGCGTGGCGAAATCAAATTGGTTTATTGCAAAACTGATGATCAAGTTGCTGATATGTTAACAAAGGCTTTACCAAAAGCATAATTTGAAAAGTTAAGGGACAAATTGGGTCTTTGCAGCAGCAACTAAGGCAAGAAGGAGATTTGTTGGAAAGTGCCTTAGTGCTTCAGTAGGATGTTGCTGAATAATCGATTATATGACCAAGTATTTAGGAGATATTCTTGAGTTGTGTTCAGTTATAAGTACATGGCATAATTTTAGGGAGTTTTTTATTTTTCAGTTATGTTTCAGCTCTATATAAAGAGCAGTGATGTACTTGTTCAGTTGTAAAAAAAAAAATAAATATTTCTTTGCCTTTTATGCATTTTTCTTGTGCCTTATTCCTTCCGTATAACAACACCTTCTCTCTAAGCATACCAATAGGTAACTCCAAATAACAATCTCCAGTATTCTCATAAAATAATTTCCAAATCATTCCTCAAATTTGAGCTCAGCCACCTCTCAAGCGGGCTAAAATAGAAAAAGTTCCAGCTCTCCATAGGAACCATTGAAAGCCACAGACTGCAAATTCTATAACAGTCTCTAAGAACATGGAATAGTTTCATCCTCCTTATAGCACCTGTGACACTTCCCTTCCACGCTCATGCCTCCTGCATCTCTTCATATTAGTAACTTACCTTTGCGAGCGAGCCACATGAACGTTTTAGTTCTAGGATGACTACTCCAAGCCTAAATCATCTTCCAGTCCTATGTATTACTTGAATCAACATTAAATAACTTCTCATAGGCCGACTTGACAATGAAAATCCCTGAAGCAGAGAGACCCCAATAAACTTGATCTTCTTCATCCTCCATAACTGGGGCTTTAATACCAGCAATTTTTAACAGGACAATAATAGGAAATAAGTGCTGGAAGCAATTCCAGGCCCATTCTCTATAAGTATGGTTGTACTCGATTACTCTCATATTCAGCTCATCCAAAGACAACGAACTAATAACCCAGGATCTCAGAGGCTTATCTATCCCAGTCCATTTATCAATCCAAAATTTTGCTTTTTGGCCATTACCCACATCTTAAAATATAGCATCCGCAACTCTTTCCAGCTCCTGCATACTCTCTTCTATAAAGAAGAACTATTAGCCTTAATTTGCGGCATGTTGCTCTCCACTCGATATTTACTTCTAAGGACCTATATCCGTAAGTCATTCGCTTGAGACAATAATCCCCAAGCTACCTTCATCATCAAAGCCTTATTTGTATCATGAATTCAAATGAATTCCAGTCCCCCCAATGCCTTGGATTTACAGACTTCCTCCCAACTAATTAGACTAATACGTCTTTTATCAGCAGTAGAACCCCATAAGAAACTCTTACAAATGCTCTCAATTTTATTACACATCCAAATGGGGAGAATGGTTATCTGCATAGAATAAGTAGGGATCGCCCCAAGCACTGCCTGGGTAAGAGTTATCCTTTCCGCCAAGGACAGACGTTTAGCATTGCACCCTGAAAGTTTCCTCTCCATTTTGTCAATAATATATATGTACATGTTTTTATTAACAAGGGGAACTCCCAAGTAACTCCCAAGTAATTCCCAAGAGAAGAAGACAATTCAAAACCCAATATTTGATAAATCAAATTAGACAATGGGCTGGGAACACTACCAGAGCAAAACAGTAGTGTTTTTTCCAAACTCACTTTTTGTGCCCGAGCTTTTACAAAAAAACTTCCAACAAATTCATCACCATTGCTTGATCCTTAGAAGCTTTAAAGAAAATAATAAGATCATCTGCGAAATAGATGGGAAAGATCAGGCCTATCTCTATTCAGTCGAATAGGTTTCCAAATATCCTTATTGACCAAGACTTAGATAGCTTGAGATAGCCTCTTCATTCGCATCACAAAACAAGTAGGGGGACAAAATATATCAGTAACCTGCCCATTCCATAGAATCTGCATAGAGGAAGAGGTGACACAATGCATGATAACTGTAATCAAACTACTTGGCAACCCAATATCTTTTAGAGTATCCTCAATAAAATCTCTCTAAAGTCTATCGTAGGCTTTTTGCAAATCAATTTTGACAGCCATGGAACCCACTCCATTCCTCTTCCGGATACTATGCACAGCCTCTTGAGCATAATTATATATCTGTGATATTCCTTTTTGTGACAAAACTTGCTTGGACTAGATTAACAATCTTTGGAAGAATCAATTTCAGTTTATTCACAATTACTTTGGACAGGATCCTTTAGACCACATTACATAAGCTGATAGGCCTAAATTGAGTACATAATTCAAGATTATCTACTTTAGGTATAAACACCATCATAGTTTGATTTGTTCTCTCCACCAAGTCCTCTCCCATAAAAATTCTTCTAATCAAATCACAGACAACTGGACCCACTATAGACCATTGATTATGATAGAATACTGCATGTAACCCATCCGGACCAGGTGCTTTCAAAGGCCCATAACAAACATTGCTTCCTTAATCTCTAATTTTGTGACTGGTCTTGCTAAAATCTCCAATTCTTCATAATTTAGCTTGGGAAACAAACCATGGATAGGAAGCTCCGGCACAACCGAATCCTTCTTGGTATAAAGATCTTCAAAAAATCTTACTGCCCCTCCGCTTCAGCTCTTCCATATCTATACACCAATTTGTTCCATCCACTTTCAGCATTTCAATTTATTAGCCTTCCTTTGAGTTAGAGTTTTGGCAGGGCAATAGGATGTGTTCCTATCACCAAAAGCCAGCCACTTAACTCTAGACTTCTGCTTCCAAACCAATTCTTCATCTGAAAGTACCTTCTCCAACTGTTCTCTGATATCTCATTCCAACCTCAGCAAGTTACGAGTTGAATGAGTCTCGAGAGCCCTCTTAATAACCCTAAGTCTAGCAAAAAGCTTCTTCTTCTTATGAAAAATGTTTCCAAATACCACTTTAGCTTCAGTAAATTTAGAGATGGTACTAGTTATCCCACCTATGTATACCCATTCCTTTGCCACTAAGTTATTGAATGAGCCATTTGTGAGCCATGCATCTAAAAACCTGAAAGGTCTTTTGTTTGTAGGAGGAGGAGGGGTCCTAGTACACTTCACGAAGATTGGCCTATGGTCATATTTGATTTGGGGAAGATGAACCATAGAGCTTTTTGGAAAAATGATTTTGCCATTGCCAATTGCAAATGGCTCTATCCAGCTCTTCTTAATGCTGCCGCTGGTCCATGTAAATTTAGGTCCTTTGAACCCCATATCTAGTAAGGCATTATCATTAACCCATCCTTTAAATTTAGGACATCCATTCATTCTTAAAACTGAACCTCCTTCTTTATCCTCACTGCTAAGAATTGTATTGAAGTCCCCACTACCTAAGGATTCGTCAATCCATATGCAATATTCTCAAGCTTCCTCCATAGAGTCTTCCTTTCGCTAGGATTGGGGTTCCCGCAAACTGCTGTCAACAAGCAAGAGAAACCATTAGTACCTTTCACCCTAGAATGAATGAATTGCCTATCATTTTGCAGTACCTCAATCAGAAAATCTTCATTCCATAATAGTCAAACTCCTCGAAAGAATCCTTTAGCCTCAACTTTATGCGAGTAACTAAAGCCAGGCTTCAAAATGGCCTTATTCACCCCATGACCACTCACCCTAGGATCTAAAATCACAACCTTTTTGGTATGATAGTTATTAACATAAGACTTCAAAGTTCTATTCAAGCTAGAACAACCAACTCCCTAGCAATTCCAAAACACAATTGCACTATCCATAGAATAGGGGAACTCAACACACAAAACACACCACTCAGATAGTTTCAGGACTTGGACTTCCCCCTTACCTCTACTGGCCAGTTTATCCTCCAAAGAATGGTGGACAACACTTAGATGGGCCTGACCTTTTCCTACCATTTTCCTTGGCTTTAAAACCCCCTTGAAGTTGTTCTTTCTTCGAGCTCGAAGGTCCGGAGTTTCTCTATTTTGGCCAGGTCCTGAACTCTTTCCATGTTATCACCAATTTTTGCTTCTTCCTTTTCAAGTTCCTCTACATCCTCTTCATCACTGTCGTCTTCCTTTTCCATTTTAGAGTTTTGTTATACCACCACCGAATGTCGATCGAGCCCTATCCAGAACCATTTTTTTGTTTTTTAAACCAATTTCGGCCTTCTCACATAACTGATCTTCCTTATCCTATCCATCCAATAGGCATTCTTTAAATAGACTGGATTTAGAATGACTATGGAAATGGTATTGTCTTCTTAGTCCATATTCTTCTTGGCCTTCCTTCTAATCCTCCTAGACAGATTCTTATTATATACTCCCTGATCATACTTATAAATTTGCCAATATGTTGCTTCATCCCCAAGCATAATTTCCTTATTTCCCCTTGTAATTGGTTGAACAGTTTCCATATCAGCAAGCACCCCAAATATGGTCCTACCCATATTTTCTCCGTCTTTACTTCTATGATTCGCACCAACCTGTCTCCTTATATCACTCCTAGGATTATGAGAAACCTGCATCCAAGGTCCATAAACACCTTCTTCCTCCTTGGACTTAGCCTCTTTCTCCGCACTCACCATATTCCCTATTTACATCTCCTCCTCACGATTATTGAACATGTTTCTCTCTCATGTCCTACCATACCACATTCAAAACATATTCTATGCATACCCTCATACTCCATCCACTGAATTTTACCATCCGGTTTAAACTAAGGAATCAATGGTTTTGATAAGTCAAGTTCCACAGCCACCCTTGCAAAGCGTCCCATTTTGCCTACTTCAGTATTTAAATCAATTTGCACCCGGTACGAAACCATAAATTTTAGGAAGGGGACATAATTTTATTTTAATTGGACATAACATGGTTATTTATATGGTAAATTGATAACTAAACTAAGGGTGACAAATGAAAAAAAAAAATAGAAAAGTGAATACAATTATGTTTGAAAAATAATTCTTTCAGATTTTATTATTTTTTCTCTTTATTTATTAAATGCTAGTATAATAATTTATATCAATCTATCTGTGAAGTTTATAATAGAATTTTTAATATTATTAGTTTGAAAATTGAATCTAAGACATTAACTTTGTCCAAACAAATAATTATACAGCTGATTAGAATTTTGTTGCTATTTTAGTAAAATTTAAAATTTACAATTAAATTATTGGGTTAGTATCAATCTTATAGTTTAATAAAATCATAAATTTAAATTGTAATATTCACTTTTTATAAATTATGAAGTAAAAAAAAAAACTAAAATTTGATTTTGGTTGAAATGAAAAATTTAAATATAAATAAAAGATATTTCAATTTTTTATAAGATTTTAATGGTAAAATAGATTGAAATGACTAATTATATTAACAGAATAAAAAATATGAATTAACTAGTGAGTTTCTCAAAATATAAAGGCAAAAATATTAATTATATAAAATTTTATAATTTTATCAAAAAATTAAAAATAAATAAATAAATTTCAAAATTTAAGTGTGCTCCCCTCCCAAAACTAAATCCGTCTATGATTTGCACCATGTTCCATAGGACCTTCGCAATCTCCCGAAGAATATTCTTGTGGTAATACTGTATTGGCATCTCAGGAATTTCGACCCATGTTACTACCGATTTAGGTTTGTCTATAGGGTTAAATTCTGGGTTCCAATGCTGCATTGACAGGTAATCTCCCATCATTACCCAGGGTCCTTCGGTTAAAGCTCTAATATAGTCTGAGCTGGAATTCAATTTAACTAATGGTCATTCTGTAAGTCTACCACATGGAATGAATCATCTGTCTTCCAGAGCCTTTGCAAAGCTGTACATAACTTCTTATATCCAATACCCCTTCCCAGTAAATTCACTACCACCGCTTGTTTCATTGCTTTCGCCATATAGGAATGAACCCTATCTGAAAATCGAATCTCAGGACAGACGTCATCATTATAAAATTTCACATCTGCCACATCTGCCACATCCACCTCAAAATCCTCTAGATTATTAGGAATACCACCTTCATCCAATTGCACCCCTTTCAGAAGTTTATCCCTAAAGGATGACTGTTTTGGAGCGGTCTAAGATTCATTAGCGTTCCCGCCAACAATAATCTTCTGAATAATATCCTCCCTTCTATTCCTCTCATCATGCAGTGGTGGACTTATGAAAAGATCCCCGTCTATCGTTGTTTCTAGGAGCCTCACTTCCAGGAAGGGAGCACCCTTCCCTTCACTGTCTACCTCCATTTTCTTTTATTGAAATGATAAAGATATGCCTCTTTGTCTTTAAAGATTATAACTAAGTTTTATTTATTTATGAACCATCGCTCCTCTCATCTATCTTTGTTAATAGGAAAAGATTGTTTTGAAGAGATTTTAGGTTTTGAGTTGAATTAGTTAATGGGTATTATGAGCTTAGAATTATTTTGTTATTTATACAAAGAATTTTTTAAAGGAAAATTCTTTGCCATTTTTAATAGTATGGCTTCCATGGATTGCTTTGATATATTTAAGAAAATCAAGCTGCCAATGTTACAGTTGTCAAGTTTTTTAAGCAACAATATACCATAAGTAATTAAAATTAAGAGAAAAAGTTGTTCCTCATTCATTTACCCTACAAAGCAAGCTAAAACTGCTTATATACATGTTTAGAGGGAGAATGCAGTTACTCTAGCTAACGCCGGCTCATGCCAGCCCACTACAGTTACCTAAAACTCGGTTTAATTGTCTAACTATTTCACTTACAACTTTAGCTAATTCTTACTAATTACAGAATTAATTACAATAAATATTTAAGTATTTACAAAAAAGGATGTTAAAATATACTTCATTAAAATATACAAAAAGGATATTATTTACAAAAAAGGATATTAAAATATACTTCATTAAGAAATCACATAAAATTTAGGATGAGAAATAAATAAAAAAAAAAAAGTATGATGAATAAGTATCTAATTAGATATAATTGTACTTTGCCACAAGATATTTTTGAAGCATGATGAATGGGCATTTAATTTGACTAATTGCTAGGATTATGACCCAAAATTCTAATGGGACTTGAAATGATATCTTTTCCTATTTATATATAGATTATTTCTCAATTGAGTGAAAGATTATTTCTTATATACAGTAGAACTTTTATTTCAATGTTATTCTTAGTTGAGTGATAATTCTTATTGAGTTAAAATTAATAATGGATAACATTATAAACTGAAATATTATATGAGAGGTTTTTAGGTTTTACCTCATAGTTGAGTTGAGATTTTTTCCCAATAACTAAGTTGAGACTTTTGGCCTATGGTTGAGCTTAATTATGATATAATTGTAATAGCAATAGTTGTTGAAATACTATGCTACAAAGTACATAGTAGAGTGCTTTTGTGATGATATTAAAAGCGGATTTGTAATTTTATCCATCCAAAAATTATAATATGATGATTTAGTAGATTATCCCTTCTAAAAACCATAAACTTGCATATATTAAGAGACTGAACCATGTAAAATTTAATTATTTTCTTTTTCTTTTTTTTTTATAGCTATATTTATAAGTTAAATTTTCCTAACAAGTGGTATCAGAACTGTTGATTCTTATTCCAATATTCAAGAGTTATTTTAGAAAATAAAAAAATATTAAAGTTGAGATTTTTATAGATTAAGTGCATGATGAAGGGTGAAAATATCTCAATTAAAAGTCATATACTAGCTATGGACAATGATGGAGTAATTAAGGTAACAAAGAAGAGAAGATCAAGATAAGAAACAAGACATGAAGAATTTAAAAAGTTGTAAGAAAAGATGAAGACTAAGCTGAAAATTATTGATGATTATGATGTAGATGATGAGGATGATTCCTCAATTGATGTGATTAGCTTAAATTACAATGATGATAAGTAGATCAAAAAGTATCAATTAAGGTGGAGTTCTAAAATTAAGCATGGAGATTTGAAAATTGCATGATTGAAAGATTTTGAAACAAGGTGGATATTGTTGAAATTTTTAAAGATTGCATGATAGCAAGATTTTGATTTATGGTGGAGATTGTTAGAATTATAACTCAAAATCCTAATGAAACTTGGAATATAACATCCTAAAATCTAATAATAATAATAATAATAATAATAATAATAAAAGCGAAAATATGTAGATTTTTCAAGAAGGAGGTGAGGTGACATATTTTGAATGATTGTAAAAAAAAAAGAAAAAAAATAAACTATCGGCATAAAAATGAAGGATTTAAAGAGAGAAATGGGTGGTTCTTCTTCTTCACCATGAATCTCTAGCATTAACCACTAGTCAGACAAAATCTAATTTTTCCTCATTAATCCAATTTTTATCTACCTCTCTTTAGCTTTGGTCCACTCTGCATCTTGTTCTTTTTATGCCAATTTTTGTTTGATGAAGACTTATGTACAAGGAAATACCAAAATGGAGAAAAACAATTCCAACATAGCCAATCAACACTATTTTTGTAATAATGGTTAATTATTCTGTTGTAAGATATGCCTTAAGAATAGAAGTTGATAGTGAAATTTAGGAAAATTGAACTATGAATTTAGGTGAACTCTAAGTGATTAATGTATATGGCATGAGGTTTTAGATGTAAAACTTATTTAGTATTAATTTGTGAAGGAATGAATTTTTCATAGCCACTGATTGTATTATTGATTGATCAGGAGTTGTTGATGTGCATAGCTATGGTAATGTAAGATATGAAATAGTTTACAGTGAATGGATTGATTAAGATTTTGTGTGATCAATGCTATTGAAGGGAAATAGTATTTGTGTAAGATGAAATAATTCATGATTATGGAGATTATAGTCATTAAATTGTTTACTTGAGGTCACTAAGGATTAAGAATTGATGGTTTATGATAAATGATTCTTAAATGATTAGTGAGATGGAAGTTATGATTCTTTTATCATTGATAATAGATAAAGGAGATAAGATATGTTTGAGATAGTAAACTATTAGAAGTGATATATGAAACTAAGGACATAAGAAATATATGTATGTATAGTGACATAAAACAATATATAGGTATTCAACTTATGGAGATATATGACAAGGTAATGAATGTTTATGATCGGATTTTATTCTTTTAAAGAAGAAGTATTCAGTAAGAGGTAATAGATTACAAGCATACATGATTAAGTTTGTTGTTGATTAGCTTAGCCTAAGCTAGTGATAGCTCACTTCAAGATAAGTTGTGTCCTTAGCTAAGTTCTAGCTATGTTCCTAGATATGTGCATGTGGTATAATATGGAAAATTAATGAATTATGTACTATGGATTGATGATTGTAGTAGTAATACTATTATTCAAGTTTGATGAAGTTTTTGTGTCACACCCCAAAACCAAAAGTGTGACGGTCATAGGACAAGGGTAGGCTTAAGGCCACTATAAACCTGTAGAACCCAAATATGGATTAACAATCATCAATAATATTTTATAACCATGCAATATACTGCAATAGATAGATAATCCATCAATACAATATCACTTGTTCCTTATCGATCAAAAGACAAAATACCATCATCAATAAGGAATAAGGATTTCTAATAAGCTCAATCATATCTCAATTTTAATACAATTCAATCTACGGAGCCACTATAATTAGTATTCCCAAAATAATACAAAATATTATATAATTATCAAGTTAATACATTAGCTTCTTTGAGAGAAAAACATTAAAAAATTTGTCTATCCTGTCAACATGTTCTCTAGCACCTGAAACCCATAATAGAAAGAAAGAATGAGTCGAAAACTCAATAAGTTATGGAGATACAATAATACTTAGAGTTTTATGTTGATCGATTAAGAATAGATCGAATTCAATATACATATATATATAACAATAGTAACAATGGTTTATAAACAATAAGAATATATTTAATAAAAAAATATATATACATGCCTACAAAGAAATGACACCCATCAATGTGACGATAGAACAACCATCATATCCATACCATCCATCCATCGAGATACTATGATCTCATACCATACGTATGCTTGATAAGAACATACGTCCCAAGGCCGATAGACCTCCCCTAGGTGAAGCCACTTATACAATTTGACCTAATCAGCTAGGTCATTGGTGCACACAGTCCGATAATTTCTCTTTCATTAGAAGGGCATTCTAAATTATCAATGGCCATACAATTGATACAATGAACAATGGGTGGGTCTAGAGACCTCACATTATCAATATAATTAACAATATTCAATAGGTTTTAATAATTGCATATGACCCAAATGGTCTTTCAAAGGTAATACATTTCAATGATGACCTAAGGCCCAATGATATTACAATATCAAAAAGAATAATATTCAATATGAAATTTAATCAAAGAACAATGACTAAACTTCATTCAAGAATAATATTAACAAGTGTGGATTTCATAACAAAGAACAAATTATCCCATAACTTACCTTAATCCAAAGCAAATAGCTCAACTATCACCACAATCAACAATCCTTAAGTCCTTGGGTACACCAAGCCTGAAACAATAAAATCCAAAAAATAAGTCAATTAGGGTTTCCTTCTCTAAATTCATTATACAAAGAATTCTAGTATTCTATATCCCTTATACCAAAAAAAAAAAAAAATGAATTCTAATACCAATTAAACCATTAAATGAAGAGTTGTAGAAATTATGATGAAGAGTTACTATTCACATAAAACCATTAAATCTCACAACTCCCATATCAACCATAATCAATAGTAATAAATGCTAATAAAAGACTACTTACAACCTATAAATAACTAATCTAACAATACCATAACCATAAACAACTATAAAAGCAAAGGTCAAGGATTTACCTTTAAAACCCTAAAAAGAGATTTCTTGAGAAGAGAAGCCTTTGAAGTGATTTGATGCCTTAAAATATATTTCTCATGAAGAATCCTTGAAGAAAATAGTTATTTGGGTAATTAAAAAGCAACAGGGATGGTTAGTTGAGCAATGGGGAAGAAACAACAAGAAGAAGAAGAAATGAAATTTGTGGTTTTTGGTTTTCAAAAATCTGAAAATGACTTCTATATATAGAGCCCGAAGTCTCATGCCCGTGAAGAATGAATTCATGCCCGTGAATAATAAGTTTCATGCCCATGAAGGATAAATTCATGCCCGTAAACAATAAAAAGTCAATTTCTCATATTTAGACTGAGAGCAAATTCACGGCTGTGATAAGAGTTTACACCCGTGAAAGAAAGCAAATTCACGGCTGTAATAAGAGTTCACTCCTGTGAAACATTAAGGTTCATCCTCTTCAAGGTAATTACTTCTCAAATCCATTCTAACACTCACCAAAACAACTCTAAGATCAACTAACACACTCTAAACAATATCTATGGCAAAGAAATAATTCTATGACAACGAATCAATACAATCTATAACTATGAGACCATTAATAACCTCATGCAACAGTGCAAACTGAAGTCTTGGGTGTTACATTCTCCCCCCTTAAAGAAAATTTATCCTCAAATTTTAAGAATTTACCTTAAGTCTGAAACAAATAAGGATACTTCGCTTACATGCTCTACTCACTCTCCCAAGTGCATTCCTCTATGACTTGGTTCTTCCACAAAACCTTAACCATTAGAATCTCCTTGTTCCGAAGTCTCCAAACGAATCTATCGATAATGGCCATTGGAACTTCCTCATAAGACAAATCTAGACCAAAATCCAATGATTGAACTTGAAGCATATGCGAAAGGTCGGATATATACTTTTGAAGTATCGAAATATGAAACACTGGATGTACACTATCAAGTTTGGGCAGTAAGGCTAACCGATAAGAAACTCCCCCAACCTTATCCAGTATCTTAAATGGTCCAATGTACCTTAGAGATAACTTACCCTTCTTGCCAAATCTTAGGACTCCTTTCATTGGTGAGACCTTTAAGAAGACCATGTCTCCAATGGAAAAGTGAACATCCTTTCTCTTTGGATTGGCATAGCTCTTATGGCGATTGAAAGCTGTCTTCAACCTCTCCGTGATGATAGGTACTGTCATGACCCATGTCCGGATAGCGACAGTCCTAGGATGCAAGAGATGCCAATGGCGACCGGCAACCGTAGAATCCAGTATCACATGCAATTTCTATAACCATCAATTAATTATTCATTTTACTTAGTTACCATTTATTCTGTCATTATGTAATTCTTTCTGTAAACTAGTGCAGTTTGTTGTAATAATCATCATTCATGTAACATATTAATATCATATAATATAGAACATCATATATATACATGTTTATATCCTAACTAACCCATATATACCATATGGAGTAGCTAGAATATTAACACCAAAATATATAATATATAATATTTACATTAATCGACAGTAAGCAGAAATCCTCGGATGTCTGAAGATGGGATTCTGCAATCTACTCCTCTCCTGAAATCGTTAAACAAGAAATTGGTGAGTATATAAGATACTCAGTGAATCTATATGCATCGACAATAAATATAATGGTAACAGATGGAACAATGATATCAATAGGTCAATGTAAACAATTACAGAATCAATAACAGATGGTGATAGAATAGTCAATAGGCATATATTAAGTTCAGTATAATATGGAAGGACAGATAAAAGGTATGGACTATATGTAAACAAACAGTCCCCAGTAGTATCAGTATGGACTATATGTGAACATACAGTCTCCAGTAGTATCAGTATCGATATGGCCAGGACCATAACCTTCCTAGCTAGGGCATCAGTAATACAATGTGCACATTGTCGACAGCATGTATCCACTATCCTGTCGGAGCGGTAGCTCTGTCAAGCCATATTAGGGTCAATATAAGAATGAAACATATCAATAGATACCATTATGCAACAATGGTATCACCAATATCAATAATCACAATATCGATCAATTCAAGTAGCAATTGGATCAAAGGAATATCAATAAGCAATAAGTAAGCGATAGAAATTGGTTTGGTAAATAACAAAGATATAAAACAAAGAAAGGTTATACATTGGCAAATGGAAGGCACAATAGGTATGTCAATGTCGCTGGCAATAATGACATTCAAATTGGTAGGCCTATGGATGAAAGAATGATAGGCCAATGGTAAAACAACTAGACAATTCATCAAACACATGGTGGGTACAATAAGGCAAGCCATTAGGTTAAGGTTTGGTGCAAAGTTGGCATGCCCAATTCATCTGACAATAAGTTCACATTGTCAACAACACAATAGGCAACAAATATACCATAGTAACCAACAAATAAAGGATCAAATTGGCTAAGGTATACAAAGGAAAACAAGGCAAAAATACTATGCATGAATAGTAAAGGCCATTCGGCAAAAAAAAAGTCACTTTCACAATAGGTTTCCAATTTCAATTCTAAGGCAATAGGCATAGTAAATGATGCATATAGAACTTACCAATTACTTCCAATAGCCTAGAAAAATTGATTTCCACTACTTTTCTTCAAAGGAGGCAATATTGACAACTTGTATAATCTTTATTTTCTACACCAAAATAACCATCAATTAATCATCTAATAACCTCCAATTAACATATTCTAAGCTTAAACAATACAAACTAACACTAATTAATCAAGCTCAATCATACAACTTTAATTAGGTTTAGCAAATGAGGGGTTTCTATCCAAATGCATCGATTGATGCAATCTAACCTAAAATCCATTCAATTCATCATCAAATTCATCTAAATAAACCATAAAAACAAACAAAATAATTCCTTACCTTAAATGGATGATCTAGCCGAAATGAAGAATCAATCCACCCGTGGTTTTCTTTATGAATTTAAGGAAGAAATGGATGGAGAATGGAAGAACATTGATTGCTTTCAAGTTTTCTTTGATTTATCTAAAGGAATTTGGTTGGAAAAATGAAGAACAAATGGAAGAAAGATCAAGCAAGTTTTTGGCCACCCAAAGGAAGAAAGGAAGAAGATGGCAAAAATTTATCTAAGTGTTGCTTTTATATTACGTCATAATGGCAGATTATATTTTAGTCCTTAAACTTCCAAGTAATTATACTTTGACCCTAACTTCTTCTGTAATTTATTCTGACAATTCTGTCAAGAATTGAATTTCAAAGTCGGGATTCAAAAGGATTATTTTAATTTATACTTATTTATAAAAATAGTTTCAGAATCATTCTGAAACCTCAACAAACTAATTTCTACTATTCACCTCGAAATTCTATTTATTTAAGGTTTTGACATTAGTTACTTTTTCAGTGTTCCTAAATATTTTTCATTTCTTTCTTTTTACCAAAATTACATATGCATTTATGTGATCTTTTACGCCCTGGTCAGAATCAGAAATTCATCTGCTGACCAGACTACTAATTTCTCGGCAGTGTTCTCAACATCTCCGATTTTCGAAAAAGTGTTTTGTTTGCTTTCTAACTGTGTCTCTAAAATTATTTTCCATCATTTCAATGCCTTTAAACCATACACTGAGAATTAGTTCATGCATATAAGTTATGACTTTCTAGGGTATTACAAGCGCTTTCTCTACTGTAAACTTAATCAACTCATGACCTTTAATGCTCCTCACCTACTTCATCCCAATACAACAGAGATCTATACTTCCTACCATACAATGCCTCATAGGGAGACATCTGGATAGTCGAATGGTAGCTATTGTTGTAAGCAAACTCAATCAAAGGCAAGTACTTGTCTCAATTACTTCCAAAGTCTAGAATGCATATCCTTAGCATATCCTCTAAAGTCTGCATAGTCTTTTCTGATTGTCCATTAGTCTAAGAATGGAAAGCTGTGCTAAAGTCTAATTGAGTACCCAAAGACTCTTGAAGTCTCTTCCCAAATCTCGATGTAAACTGAGTGCCTTTATCTGATATGATCGAGACTAGAATCCCATGCAATCTCACTATCTTATTAACATACAATTGGGCATATTTAGAAGCCGAATATATAGTCTTAACTGACAGAAAGTGAGAAGACTTAGTCAATCGACCCATTATCACCCATATCGAGTCATAACCATTCAAAGTCCTCAGCAAACCAACCACTAAATCTATAGTAACTCTCTCCCATTTCCATTTTGGTAATGGTAGCTGTTGAAGTAATCCATAAGGCTTCTGGTGTTTAATCTACACTTGCTGGCAAGTCAAACATCTTGCCACAAACTCTGCTACATCCTTTTTCATTCCACTCCACCAATACAAATCCCTTGATATCGTGATACATCTTAGTCACACCTGGATGCACATTATAAGTAGCATGATGTGCCTTCCTCAATATCAATTCTCTTAATCCATCCACATTGGGAACACATAAACGGTCATCATGCTTCACAACACCATCCACAACAACAAATCCTAGAGCTTTCTCAGCTTCCACATCACCCTTAAGCTTAACCAAACTAGGATCTCTATCCTATGCTTCTTCGATATGATCAATGAGAAGTGGCTTAACTTGAAAATGTGCCAAAAGCACTCCTATATCCGATAAGCCAAATTGAATCCCCAAATCATGCAATCCATGCAACTTTTTGATCAATGACCTTCTATGTACTTGAATGTGAGCTACACTTCCTTGAGACTTCCTACTCAAAGCATTTGTTACCACATTCGCCCTTCCAAGGTGATACAACATATCACAATCATAATCCTTAAGCAACTCCATCCATCGCCTTTTCCTAAGGTTTAAATCCTTTTGCTGGAAGATTTACTTCAAACTTTTGTGGTCAGTGAAGATCTCACACTTCTCTCCGTATAAATAGTATCTTCATATCTTTAATGCAAAAACCACAACTATCATCTCTATATCATGAGTTAGGTAATTCATCTCATGCTTCCTCAACTGCCTCGAAGCATAAGCTATTACCTTCCCATTCTGCATCAACACACATCCAAGCCCCATTATAGAAGCATCATAATACACAACATATCCTCCCTCACCAGATGGTAAAGCTAGGATAGATGCAGTCGTGAGATAAGTCTTAAGCTTGTGAAAGCTTCCTTCACAGTCATTTGTCCATACAAACTTCACCTGCTTCTGAGTGAGTCTAGAAAAAGAAGTTGCAATCTTGGAGAAATCCTGCACAAATCTCCTATAATAACTTGCCAAACCCAATAAACTTCGAATCTCTGACACATTCGTAGGTCTAGGCCAATTAAAGATTGCATTCACTTTTCTTGGATCGACCTTAAGTCATTACTTACTTATCACATGCCCCAAGAAGAAAACACTATCCAACCAAAACTCGCATTTGGAGAGCTTAGCAAACAACTGGTGCTCTATCAAAGTCTGCAATACTATCTGAAGATGTTTCTCATACTCTTCCTTACTTTTAGAATACACAAGGATGTTGTCAATAAAAATAATGACAAACTTGTCCAAGAATGGCTTGAACACCCTATTCATCAAATCCATAAATGCAGTCAGTGCATTTGTTAAGCCAAATGGCAACACCAAGAACTCGTAGTGGCTATATCTCATCTGAAATGCTGTCTCTGACACATTTTCCTTCTGAATCCTCAACTGGTGATAACTCGACCTCAAGTTGATCTTGGAAAAATAACTTGCCCCTTATAACCGATCAAATAAATCATCAATTATGGGCAACAGATACTTATTCTGAATAGTCACCTTATTAAGCTATCGGTAATCAATGCACAACTGCATAGAACTATCCTTCTTTTTGAGAAATAACATTGGTGTACCCTATAGTGAGCTGCTAGGTCTAATAAACCCTTTGTCAAGCAAATCTTGCAGTTGCACCTTCAACTCTCTCAATTATGTTGGTGTCATGCGATATGGAGGTATGGAAATCGGATTCGTTCCAGGCAATAACTCAATATTGAATTCAATCTCCCTCTCCGACGGCAAACCTGGCAATTCTTGAAGAAAAACATTTGGATACTCACTCATAATTGGAATATGCTCCAATTCCTTCACTTCCTTCTGAGTATCATAAACATATGCCAAGTAACCTTGGCAACCCTTCCTTAGCATCCTCCTCGCCCCAATGGCGGATATCACATTGTAGGGTACTTCACTCCTTTCCCCTTGAAACTCAAAATCCTCACCCTTAGGTGGTTTGAAGACTATCTTCTTCCGATTGCAATCTATGGTTGCAAAATACTTGGAAAACCAATTCATGCCTAAGATAACATCGAACTCTAACACCGACAATTCCATTAAGTCTACCTCCAAACTCTTTCCACCAATACTAACAACACATGTAGGATAGAAATTTCAGACCTCAATCTCCTCCTCTAAGGGAGTGGACACAACCATCACATCATCAAGAAACTCACACAACATGCATAACTTCTTAGCAAAGTGAGATGATATGAAAGAATGAGATGCTCCTGAATCAAACAATACTTTTGCCTTCTTAGCTTGGATAGGAAGAATACCTATGACAACTGCATTAGAGGCTTGGGCCTCCTATTGATTGAGTGCAAAAACTCTCCATCTTCCTCTACCCAAAGAAGTCTGACCTGGAGCCTGAATTGTAGATGAACCGGATCCTTGGCCCTTTTTTGTACCTCTGCTATAACCTCGACCTACCCCAGCTTGAGCACTACTGCTCTCCATTCTTTCTATCTGAACTATAGAATGTGAAGCTGGTGGTCTCACAGTAGTCACTGTCCGTGAGCAATCTTTCACAAAGTGTCCAAGTTGACCATAGTGGAAACAATCCCCTATCTCAACATGACATCGTCCCAAATGCCTCTTTCCACAAGTGGGACACTGAAAATTACCTCCCGAAGGTGTAGAACTAGCTGTGCCCTTGCTCATCTGGTATCCTCAAAAGCTGAACCTTATCTTTTATTATCTCAAAGAAATCAGTGGGATCCACATCTCCTTTATACTCTGAGGCTTGAGTTTTATAAACTTTTCAAAAGACACCTCCTCAACCTGTTGCACAAAAGGTGGCGGTGGAGGAACTATCAGTGGAACAAGAGCTATTGATGTTGGAGGAACCGACTGTTGAATCACTATGTGATAAGCCCCTCAAATCTCTCATAGTTCTGTTGCATTTGATTAAATCTTTGTGCCACCGTAGCATCCATTTGAGGTGCAGGTGGAGGAACCACTCCCTCTCCGAAACTGCCCACAAAATCCTTCTTTAAAGGATCTACCCTTTTAGGGCTGCCTCGTCCACGACCATGCCCACGACCTCTACTTCTCCTCAGAGGCATCTCGATACTGATAAAGGAAAAAATAAACAATTTAGATTCATAACATGACGACAAACTAGATCTATGCAAACGAATACAAAACAATGACAATACATGAATCTTATGCACCGTAGTTTACTTATTCAATCACACTTAAGCCAGTGAACTTGCACATCTATCTATCTATCTATAAATTAAACCTATAGCTCTGATACTACCTTTGTCACACCTCAAATCCAAAAGTGTGACTATGCTAGGGTAAAGGTAGGCTTAAGGCCACCATGAACCCGTAGAACCCAAACCTGGATCAACAATCATCAATAATATTCTATAACCAAGCAATATACTTCAATAGATAGACAATCCATCAATACAATATCAATTGTTCCTTATCGATCAAAAGACAAAATATCATCATTAATAAGGAACAAAGATTTCCAATGAGCTCAATCATATCTCAATTTTAATAAAATTCAATCTACAGAGCCACTATGATTAGTATTTCCAAAATAATATAAAACATTATATAATTATCAAGTCAATACATTAGCTTCTTAGAGAGAAAAATAATCAATAAGCTTTCTCTATCCTGTCAACAAGTTCTTTGGCACTTGAAATTCACAATAGAAAGAAAGAATGAGTCGAAAACTCAATAAGTTATGGAGATACAATAATACTTAGGGTTTTATGTTGATTGATCAAGAATAGATCGAATTCAATATATATATATTATAACAATAGTAATAATGGTTTATGAACAATAAGAATACATTTAATGATAGATATATATATATGTGCCTACAAAGAAATGGCACCCATCAATGTGATGATAGAACAACCATCATATCCACATCATCCATCCATCGAGATACTATGATCTCATACTATACTTTTGCTTGATTAGAATATGTCCCAGGGCTAATAGACCTTCCCTAGGTGAAGCCACCGATACAATTTGACCTTATCATCTAGGTCATTAGTCCACACAGTCTAATGATTTCTCCCTCATTGGAAGGACGTTCTAAATCGTCAATAGCTATATAATCAATATAATAAACAATAGGTGGGTCTAAAGACCTCACATTATCAATATCATTAACAATATTCAATAAGTTTTAATAATTGCATATGACCCAAATGGTCTTTTAAAGGTAATACATTTCAATGATGGCATAAGGCCCGATGATATTACAATATCAAAAATAATAATAGTCAATATGAAATTTAGTCCAAGAACAATGATTAAACTTCATCCAAGAACAATATTAACAAATGTGGATTTCATAACAAAGAACAAATTATCCTATAACTTACCTCAATCCAAAGCAAATAGCTCAATTATCTATAAATTAAACCTATAGCTCTGATACCACCTTTGTCACACCCCAAAACTAAAAGTGTGACGATCCTAGGGTAAGGGTAGGCTTAAGGCTACCATAAACCCGTAGAACCCAAACCTGGATCAACAATCATCAATAATATTCTATAACCATGCAATATACTTCAATAGATAGATAATTCATCAATAAAATATCACTTGTTCCTTATCGATCAAAAGACAAAATAACATCATCAATAAGGAACAAAGATTCCCAAAAAGCTCAATCATATCTCAATTTTAATAAAATTCAGTCTACGGAGCCACTATGATTAGTATTCCCAAAATAATACAAAATCTTATATAATTATCAAGTTAATACATTAGCTTCTTAGAGAGAAAAACAATCAAGAAGCTCTGTCTATCCTGTCAACAAGTATATATATATATATAAATTTCTAACTTTTATATATCATTGTCTATACAACTCAATACTCTAATTCATCAACCATTCTAGTTATAAAATCCATCAAATTGAATTAAAGATTAAGTTTAAAAATTTTACCTTGAATACTTGAATCTTTAATTTACTTCTCTTCCATAATTCTCTTGATTAGCAAACTCAATCAACTTTCCATAACAAGTTCTTTCTAAACATCTAATCTTAACTTGGAAGATTGGTTTTCTATAGAGAAATGTTGAAGAAATATTCTTTGGAACCTTAAAGTAGGTGGTTTGGCCATACAAGAGACTTTTTCATCAATTTTATTTTTCTTTTCCTTCCTTTACTTGTAATAGACTAATAAAGAAAGGAAGTAAATAATAAAATTCTAGATTTTTTTTTGAGAATTAGGACAAATGAAAGTGAAATAATGAAAGAAGAAAAAAAATCAATTAAAACCTCTCCATTCCAAGCCAAGGGTCAGCCATCACTAATGAAGAAAGGGAAAAAATCTATTTATTCAATATTTAAATAATGTTTGATAACAATTTGGGTCCAAATCTTCACTTATTTATAAATATGCCATTAGTTACTATTCCTTCTTTTTTCCATCTTCAACTTCAATCACCTTTAAGGCACATACTCATACCAATTTATTTTTAATTAGTCCGTAATTCATCTAATTTAAGTTATGTAAAATAAATTTGAATAAAAGAATTGTCAAAAATTAATTAAAAATCGAAAACCAATAAGTATCCCAATTTAGAGTTTTCTAAACACCTTATTCTTCTTTACCATCTATTCACCTATTTAGCTCCATAATAGTCCCCAAATTATTTTTCCTAGATGATTTAAAATCCAAAATTAAGATATCCTCAATCGGTTTTAGTAAAGAACATCTTTAAAATATTTTAAAATCGATTACCAATTGATGCTACTTAATATTCTTCTTAGGGTTCCTTCAGGAAAAAATTTTCTTAATTGTACTCTTTATACTTTCTACAATTAATATAACCTAATTTACTTAATTTCCATTTCTAGGGGTCACTTAAGTCCATATTACATTGGATTAATCTGAATTTTGGATATGTTGGAACCTGAGATATTTAATTTAAGTAGAAAAAAGAATTAAAATAATTGGACATTTTTAGTTCAAGATAACAGTAAATGAATCAAGGCTACCAATAGTGAATACTAAAGAAAAACCTTAGATATAAACCCTAGAATTTGGGAGAAAACATAAATTGAGTTAATTATTATAAATTGTAATACAATTAAATGTTAATATAATGTTTAATTGATTTTAGTACATAAAAGAAATGGAAAAGATGATGGAAATGATAAAGAAGAGCATATGTGCTTACTTGGAGCATTGAAATTCAAGTTGTGAAGTCTGAAAGATTTTGGTTAATATAGTAATTGAGGTGAGTTAAATATATGTTATTATGCACATTTATAACCATATATGAAATTTTGAAAATCATTTCTTTGTCTTCAATGTGTAGGATGAACCATCCCTTTGAATATCCTTTTGAATTTTCTTTAATTTTTAAGCCTAAATTTCCTTGTTTAACCTTGTTTTGAAAATTGAATTGATGTTGCCATTGTGATTAGTGCAAAGTGAGCTTAATTTGTAAACTTTGGGCTTTGTTGAACTTGCTATAAAAACCCACCAAATTAGTTCTAAAGTTGTGCACACCAAGTATTCGATGAAATATCTCTTTGAATTTTCATAGGCCTACCAAGCCAATGCCATCATCGCTAGCGACGTTGGCTAGCCAATTTTGCAAGCGCAACTGACCTTCATTGACAAATTTTGTACCTAACCTATACTTGGGTCCATGTCATTTGTTATACCAATTATTGAACCTAGGACTTGTTTATTGAATTATAATGACACTGATTGATTGATGATTAACTTATGAGCCTATTGACTTATTCATTGTATCTTATTATTTCTATTGCTTATTTATTACTATAATTTTTTCCCATTGCCTATTTTATATTGATATGACATTTCCAATGGCCTTTTTGGCAACTACATGAGTACTTCTCCCTATTGTATATGTTAGTATAGCAGAGCTACTATTCTGATGGGGGAATGAGGAGAAAATCATCGGTATTGTGCACAATGACTATTTTAACCCTTGCTAGGAAGGGGTAATGTCCTAGCCATAATGCTCGATCCACCTTATGCTTCATTGATAAGATTGATATGTGACATATATACGAGACCCTTTATAATTGTTATACTGTCATGTCATGAGTTCCATTGACTCATTTATTCTACTTGATATTCTCAATGTAACTTATTATTTAACCTTAAATATTCTACTAGTAATTGTCCTTCATTTATCAATAAGTTGAGAATTTAATGTGCATTTATTTTAATTATCCACTTCATTGTGCAATCATTGAGCTATTTGTTCCTTTACTATATTTATACATCAATAACCTATATCCTTTTCCATTTCCCTTGAATTGAGTATTTGATATGTTAACTATGAACTACTCATTTGTTGTACCTATTTATTGCTACTCACCTAACCTATGTGTATAATAATATATATTTGATTCACTGAGTATTTTAGTACTCACTTTTTAGTATTTAAATACTTTCAGGTCAGGAGTAAAGCGGTTCCAAAATTGTTAATGAGTGATAGCTATTGTTGTAGGCAAAATTTTTCTTAGATGTGCAAGTTTCCTAGTATAAGTGCTTGATTTAGATAACTATGGAGCATAGGATTCATGTCACGTCAATGTTGTGTATTCCTTTGGTATAGATTTGCATTAATCTTGTATTTTGCATCTAAGTTTGCTTTGTTTCTCTTACTAGTATCGAGATGCCTCTGAGACGAGGAGGAGGACGTGGTAGAGGCCGTCCTAGAAGAGAGTTACCTTCTGAAGAAGAGTCGGTGGGTAGAGTGGGAGGTGATGACGTTCCTCCAGAGCCACCAGTAGATGTGATTTATATGGCCCAGTAGTTGAATCAGTCACAAAGGAACTATGAGATGATAGTTGAGTTCATTACTCAGCAGAGGCAGCAACAGGCTCCCCTAGTGCATATAGTTCCTGATATTCTAGTTTCTCCTGTAGTTCCTCCACCCCCACCAGCAGTGGTACCTCAAATTGAGGAAGTTTCATTTGAGAAATTCTTGAAGCTCAAACCTTCAGAGTATAAAGGTGAGGTCGATCCTACAGATTTTCTTGATGAGATAGAGAAGAAAATTTAGATTTTGAGGATCCCTAATAGAAGGACGATTGTGTTTGTGGGATATTTGATGAAGGTCGAAGCTAAAGATTGGTTTAGATGGAGTATTCCAGGTATGCTTCGAGGTAATGAAGAGTTGTCTTGGGAGAGGTTCAAAGAGTTAGTTCTTAATGAGTTTCTTCCAGAAAGTGTGAGGGATGCTAAGTCCATTGAGTTTGAGAGGTGGTTCAAACTCCTGGTATGACTGTTTCAGAGTATGCAAAGAAATTCAGTCAGTTGAGTAAGTTTGCTCCAGCCCTTGTGCCTACAGAAGCAGCACGGATTCAGAGGTTCCGTAGAGGACTTATAGCTCTATTGTTTAAATTCTGGATACTCTTGAGTTTGACTCTTACTCTAAGCTTATAGATAAGGCTAGAGTAATAGAGAATAGAGAGATGGAGGTTATATCAAAAAGGGAAGAGAATAAGAAGATAACGATTGGAAGTTCCTCCAGGCAGGATAGCGGGGTAAAGAGCATGAATATCTCTCACCAATCAGCTTCCCAAAGTGGATATAGAGGACCCTCAGGGAGATCACAGCAGAGACCAAATCCCTCTAGATTCGCTTCTCAGATGAGTAATGGTATAACCAGTTCTGCACCACCTAGAACTTCTAATCCTCCTTGTCCTATGTGTGGTAAGCTTCATAAAAGACCTTGTTTCTTTGGATTAGGTGCATGTTATGGATGTGGACAGCATGGTCATTTACTTAAGGATTGTCCATAACCTTCTTTTGGAGCTAGACCCCAGTCTTCTCATACTATGGTTCAAATGGTTAGAGAGAGGAGTGTTAGTCAGCAGTCTGGCGTAGGTCGTAGTATTTTGGGTAGGACTCTAGAGGCAGGTAGAGGTTCAGGTCATACTTTTGGTCAAGCTATCGGTCAGGCACCTATGGGAAGAGGTAGAGGAAGAGTGTTTGATCTTATGCAGCAAGAGACCCAAACTTCTAACACTATGGTCATAGGTATTCTTCCTATTCAGGCTTTGAATGCTAGAGTGTTGTTTGATTCAGGAGCTACGCATTCATTTGTTTCTTTATGTTTTGCTAAGAAATTGAATGTGCCATGTGAATTCCTTAAGAATGCTTTGGTAGTATCAACTCCTTTAGAGGAAGAGATTGAAGTTCATGACTTTTATCCATCTTGTGTGGTTAACATAAGTGGTAAGAGTTTAGAAGTAGATTTGATAGTGTTGCTTGTGCTAGAATTTGATGTGATTTTGGGCATGGATTGGTTGTCCAAGTATTATACAATCATAGATTGTAATGGGAAGAAGTTAGTCTTCAAGCCACTTTCGGGTGAGGACTTTGAGTTCCAAAAGGGACGGAGTGAAGCACCATATAATATGATATCAGTCGTAGGTGTGAAGAGATTGATGAAGAAAGGATGCCAAGGATATTTGGCTTATGTCCGAGATACTCAAAAGAAAGTAAAAGATTTGGATCAGATTCCTATTGTCAGAGAGTTTTCGAATATATTTCCTGAAGAGTTACCTAGTTTGCCACTAGATAGAGAGATAGAATTTGGTATTGAGTTGCTATCTAGCACAAATTCGATCTCTATTCCTCCATATCGTATGGCACCAGTAGAATTGAGAGAGTTAAAGACTCAATTACAAGATTTGCTTGACAAGGGATTCATCAGACCTAGCAGTTCACCATGGGGTGCACCTGTACTCTTTGTGAAGAAGAAGGATGGTTCTATGAGATTATGCATAGATTACAGATAGCTCAACAAGGCAACCATCAGGAATAAGTATCCTTTGCCAAGGATAGATGATTTATTTGATCAGTTGCAGGGTACAAGTCATTTCTCCAAGATAGACTTGAGATTAAGTTACCATCAATTGAGGATTAGGAATGAGGATGTGTTAAAGAAAGCCTTCCGAACAAGATATGGTCACTATGAGTTTCTAGTATTACCATTTGGATTGACTAATGCACCAGCTGCATTTATGGACTTGATGAACCGGGTCTTCAAGCCATTTTTGGATAAGTTTTTCATTGTGTTAATTGATGACATTCTTGTGTATTCTGAGAGTGAAGAAGAGCATGGGGAACATCTTAGGATTGTATTGCAGACTTTGAAAGAGCATCAGTTGTTTCCTAAACTTTCAAATTGTGAATTTTGGCTTGAGAGTGTGGGTTTTCTAGGGCACATAGTGAGCAATGATGGGCTTGAAGTTGATCCTAGAAAGGTGGATGCAATGCTTAGTTGGCCTAGACCCATAAATGTTTCAGAAGTTAGAAGTTTTTTTGGGTTTAGCAGGCTACTACAGAAGGCTTGTTCAAGACTTCTCTAGGATTGCAGCTCCTTTGAGTAAGCTCACCCAGAAGCAAGTGAAATTCCTATGGACAGATGCATGTGATAAGAGTTTCCAAAAGTTATAGACTTGTCTCACCACGGCAACTATCTTAGCTTTGTCGTCTAGTGAAGGAGGATATGTGGTGTATTGTAATGCATCGAGAGTAGGGCTTGGTTATGTGCTTATGCAGCATGGTAAGGTGATAGCCTATGCTTCTAGACAATTGAGGAAGCATAAGGTGAATTATCCAACACTTGATCTTGAGATGGCTATAGTTGTGTTTGCCTTGAAGATATGGAGACATTATATGTATGGAGAGAAGTGTGAGATTTTCATAAATCATAAGAGTTTGAAATATATATTTCAGCAGAAAGATATTAACTTTAGGCAAAGAAGTTGGGTTGAATTGCTTAGGAATTATGACTGTGAAATATTTTACCATCCAGGAAAAGCTAATGTAGTGGCAGATGCATTGAGCAGGAAGTCTTTGGGAAGCTTAGCCCATATTCAAGTGAGTAGAAGATCATTAGTGAGGGAAATGCAGAGATTTCATTATATGGGAATCAGTTTGGATTTATCAGATTCAGGAGTGCTTTTAGCATATTTCCAAGTGAAGCCGCTTTTAATTGATCAGATTAGAGAAGCTCAAGACAAAGATCCTCAATTGGTGAAGCTAAAGAACAATGTAGCATCAGAAAAAGCTCTAGGATTTGTCGTGACTAATGGCATGTTGAGACATGGTAGCAGGTTATGTGTTCCAGCAGTTGATGGTTTGAGGGATATGATTCTTAAGGAAGCACATCATGCTAAGTATAATGTGCATCTAGGTGCAACGAAGATGTACCATGACATTAAGAATTCCTATTGGTGGAGTGGAATGAAAAAGGATGTAGCGGAGTTTGTGGCAAGATGTTTGACTTGCCAACAAGTGAAATTTAAGCACCATAAACCTTCGGGACTACTTCAACAGTTGCATTTGCCAGAATGGAAATTGGAGAGAATAACCATGGACTTTGTTGTAGGGTTGCCAAGGACTGTAAGTGGGCATGACTCAATATGGCTAATTGTTGATAGATTAACAAAGTTAGCTCACTTTATGCCAGTCAAGACAACCTATACAGCTTCACAGTATGCACAGATATATATTGATGAGGTAGTGACACTCCATGGAATACCAGTTTCCATCATATCCGATAAAGGTACTCAGTTTAATTCAAGGTTTTGGCAGAAATTGCAAGAGGCTTTGGGTACTTAACTTAATTTCAGCACAGCTTTTCATCCGCAGATAGATGGGTAGTCAGAGAGAGCTATCCAAACTCTAGAAGACATGCTAAGGATATTCATTCTAGATTTTGGAGGAAATTGGGATAAGCACTTACCATTAATAGAGTTTGCCTACAATAATAGCTATCACTCGACTATTCACATATCTCCCTATGAAGCTTTATATGGTAGAAAGTGTAGGTCTCCTTCGTGTTGGGATGAAGTGGGAGAGAAACATAACGAAGGGCCTGAATTGATTCATTATACAGCAGAGAAGGTTCCACTCATGAGAGAAAGATTGAAGACAACCTTCAGTCGACAAAAGAGTTATATAGATCTGAGGAGGAAAGACCTTCAGCTTGTAGTTGGAGACTTAGTATTCTTAAAGGTTTCACCTATGAAAGGAGCCTTAAGGTTTGGAAAGAAAGGCAAGTTATCTCCAAGGTACATCGGACCAATTGAGATTTTAGATAAGGTTGGAGAGGTTTCATATAGGTTAGCCTTGCCACCAAATTTAGATAGTATGCATCCAGTATTCCATGTGTCAATGCTTTAAAAGTATGTGGCAGATTCTTCTCATGTGTTACAAACTCAAGCAGTAGATCTTCAGCAAGACTTGACTTATGAAGAGGTTCTTGTGGCAATTGTTGATAAAATGATCAAAAAGTTAAGGAACAAAGAGATAGAAATGGTTAAGGTCTTATGGAAGAATCAAGTAATAGAAGAGCGCACTTGGGAAAGTGAGCAAGCTATGCGAGCTAAGTATCCCCACCTATTTCAAGTTTAAGGTAAGTTCTTTAAAATTTAAGGATGAATTTATTTAAGGGGGGAAAAATATAATACCTGTTAATTTTTTTTTTTATGCATGTTGTTGAGATGATTGTGGATAGATTAGTATTTTAAGAATTTCAGAATCTGTGTTTAGAAAGGATATTGTGAGTCAGTTCTCATGATATTAGAGGAATAATTTAGAAAAGTGTAAAGCATAAGAGTTATAGATTTATATTTTATTTTTAAGTCTGTAGATCTGTTTTGTAAATTCTGTGTGTGTGAGGAGATATGTTTCCTCCACCAGAACTTGTCTAGTTCGCTATTTCCTGCCTAAAGTTTATTTTGAGAATGTTAGAGACTAAGTAAGTCAAAAGTATAAACATGAAAATGTTCCTTTATGTGTTATTTAGATGGTTGTAAAATTTCAAGGAGATTGGAAAATTATATCTCAAGAGAGATCTAATTTAATCAGACCTGCTCGAATAGTACTTGGAGAGTAAAGTCAGGGTGAAATTTAGAAATTCACCATAAATTATATAGATCTCCTTTTGACTTAAATTTTGGATATGTTGGACCCCTAAGTGTCTATTTTAAGTGGCAAAAAGAACGGAGGAGTTTGGATGTCTGTAGCTCATTTGCAGGCTAGTTTAGTGCGAGTTGACGAGGAAGGTTTTCCAGCTCGGCAGAAATAGGTAGTGCGAGCTGGCTCCTCGATTTCGAGGTAGATAAAGGTTGATCGAACTGGATAAGTGGAGATTGGCAAAGTGGAATATGCCGAAGTAGAATTTGATGAAGTAAAATTGGCAAAATGGAATTTGGCGAAGTGGGATTTGGTGAAGTGGGATTTGCCGAAGTGGAGATTGGCGAAGTGGAATTTGGCGAAGTAAGATTGCCGAAGTGGATATTGGCGAAGTGGAATATGCCGAAGTAGAATTTGGCAAAGTAAGATTGGCGAAGTGGAATTTTGCGAAGTGAGATTTGCTGAAGTGGGATTTGCCGAAGTGGAGATGGGCGAAGTGGAATATGCCAAAGTGGAAGTTGGCGAAGTAAGATTGGCGAAGTGAGATTTGGCGAAGTGGGATTTGGCGAAGTGGAATATGCTGAAGTGAAATTCGGCGAAGTGGGATTGGTGAAGTGGAAATTCTAGTGAGGCAATAGCTTATTTAAAAGAGAAGCAGTAGCCATTTTTTCACGATAACTTCTCCTCTTTTCTTTCTTTCTTCTTCATTTCTTCTCCTATCTCTCTCCAATCTGTTCCATTTATTTTCTATTGTATTAATACTCAGAATTAATGCATTAAATCATTAAATTATCACATTCAAAGAACTCAATCATCATTTTCAAGCTCAGATCCTTTAAAAACTTAGTTTTGGGGAAATAAGGTGATTTTCTCCAAACTTCATTTTCTTTTTAGATTAAGATTTTTGGTAGTTAGAATAGTTTTTTATGAGTTATATAGAACCTATTATGAGCATTTAAGGCTATTAATTATGGTTAATATGGAAGGTACTAGAATTTATGAATTTTGATGAATAATGACATAAATAGTAAATATGTTCTTAATATTCAGATTTTCTTTAAGAGATGAATTAAATTGATGTTAGGAAACAATAATAGAGACTATAAGATGGTTAAAATTTTAAGAAACTATATTATGTATTATTAATTGAGGAAACCCTAATTTATAGAATTTGGGGATTTTGATTAGGCTTGGACAATTCAAGGATTTTATGAGTATTTTTATTTAATCAAGTGTTGAGCTTAATTGTGGAAAGTTTTGCTGAGAGGTAAGTTATGAATTACATAAATGTATATTTCTCCTTATGAGATGAATTGTTAAATATTCATATATGTTCTTTATGATATGAAATCTTTAT
>CANXYC010722887.1:0-12139 GCA_948193065.1 Aleurites moluccanus
TGTATGTATGTATGTATTTCTTTCTTATTGCATGTTCATATCTTGCTGAGTTGAAGTCTCACTCCTCTTCTGTGGATTTCAGGTGATAGTGTAGCTCGTGAGGGAGCTAATAAAGAAGATCCAGCTTCTTGACTTATTATTCCGAGAAGCCTTCATTGTAATTATTTTGAAATATGATTATGTATATTCATTGTATGGTATTATGATACAATTTGTATTGGGAGTATACTCTAGAGCTCCGTAGTTAGTCATTTGAGGATGATAGTATTTTGATGTATGATTTATCGGGTTACTCTTGTCCCTTAGTGATGTGAGATGTATCTTTTGATCAGTGAGGAACAAGAGATAATTTATGAAATGATATGAAAAGAAAGATATGATTTATGCTTATATTGATCACATAAATGATTATTGTATGATAAATATATTTTGATATAAATGAGATCCAGGATAATGAGAATTCTACGGATTTATGGTGGCTTTAAGCTTACCCTTGTCCTAGGACCGTCGCACCACTAGAGTTGGGGTGTGACACTTTTATTATCCATGTATTTGAGAAAAATAATCTTAAATTTAATATTGTACTAAATCCTTAAGCTGAACAATTACTACTGGTGCTATAGGTACGATACTTGATAAAGCTGCTTAGTAACTGAAACATAATTTCAGGGTATTACAAAAATTTAAATTTTTACTCATGACTATGAGCTCTTCTAAATGCCTCCTAATGAGAAAATATCGGAGATGTACAATCATTTTATAGTGATTATCAATCAAATGAGAAAACTTGGGAAGACCTACTCTTTAAAAGATGTCAATTGCAAAATTCTTAAAGTTTTATCCAAGAAGGATTGGGAAGTAAGGGTCACTTCCATTGAAGAGGCCAACAACTTAAGTACAGATAACTTGTTGGGAAAACTTTTCACTTATAAGATAACATTATCTCGAGATAAAGTTAAAGAGAAGAACAAGGAGATGGCTCTTATTACTTTCAAAGAATCTACATCAAATGAAAGTGACAAGGAAGAGGATGATGAAGACATGGCTTTGCTCACAAAAAGAATAAGGAATTTAATCCTTAGGAACAAGAAGAACAAAAAGCCATATGAGAAGCAAGAAAAACAAAGAAGAAATCAAGTAAAGTGCTTCAAATGTGATAAGTATGGTCATATTAAATCTAAGTGTCCAAAGTTGAAAAACAAGAAAATTTCAAGAAGAAAGCTTTAGTAACCATTTGGGATGATTCAAGTGACTCGGATAATGATGAGAAAGGAAGAAAGTGTCACGACCCGCTTTCGGGCCACGACGGTCCTAGGGCACGGGTAAACTTAAGGTCACCGGAAACTTGTAGAACCCATTAAACATTCCATTCATCAATCAATCATTCTTAAACCATTCATTAATAGTTAAACCCCAATTATTACTTAAAAATTTTACAAAAAATTTGCCAAAGTTTGTTTTATAATTTTAATACTATTCCAAACCCAAAACCAGGTCTGTCAAAAATTACATAGCCTGCACTAAAAATTATTTTACACTCCCAATAATTTGTCAACCTTATACCCTCAACTTCACAGTTCAACAATCATACATAGCACTTCTAAATCTTTTTTCAAAACATGGAAATTTCAAGTTTATTATTTACTTCTATCACTGTCTTTATCATTTTATTATCATTAACATTTTCAATCATTATGTATTACCTATTACATTTTGAATGCCACTGTAACATTAAATATTACACTGCTCATACAGTATTATAATACCCAATTATCCAATTATATACGGTACCATGGAGTTCTATGAGTGGACACTTATAACCTTTAGTGAATAATATTCTACCTTGATGTACTTGACATTCCAAGTCGGAAAAAGGAATTGACTTGGAATCAGCTTTTTCTATCTCATCCCTGTAAAAATTAAAAACCACAATTTGGTGAATATAAAATACTCAGTGAGCATGCATACATCATTATATATGAGATATAAGTATATGATGATAAAATATCAATGGTAAACAATAAGATATGAGTTTGGAATCAATATCGGGTTACAGATAGCCAAGGAATAAACATAGGCTCGGTATCATATGGAAAGACAGATAAATGGATGGACTGTGTGAAAAGAAATCATACAATCGCTAGTAATCAGTTAGTATGGACCATATAGGTCTCTAATATCATAGCAGTATCAATGAGCATAAGGCTGATCAGGCCCTATGGCCGGGACCATAACCCCTCCTAGCTAGGGTATCAGTAATACAATGTACACATCGCCGACAATATTTTTCCACTATCCTGTCGAATCGGTAACTCTGTCAAACCATATCAGGGTCAATAATGAGGGATACCATAAGCAACAATGGCATCCAGATATAAGTCAATCCAATAAAAATCAATTTGGCATCAATCAATACAGTAATCAATATAATCAATTGCTTTCAAATCACGGGTTTACTTATCAATCAGTACACAATAGGCATTTCAATATCAATAGCAATCAATAAATATGGATAAATTTCAATCTTTAGGAAGATCAAAGAATGATCAACAATAACAAGTGGCATTTAATTAAGAAAGAAACATACTCAATGGTTAAAAAATCAAAACATGAGTATGCATAATGATGTATACATTACTCACCTCATAAAGCACTTCCTATTGCACTTTACTTACTCCTTCCGTTTCCAATTCCATTTCCTTGGTTCATTGCGCACATACTAATCACCGTCTTTCATTCATTCTTGACTTTACATATTCAATTAGTTTCCACTTAGATACTATTTAACATAAAATTTCATTACTTATAATTATATTAAAGAAAATTCCTCAAATTCCCAAGTTACTAGAATTTTGCCTATAAAAAACCTTACAGGCAGTCTGTATTCCATTATTCATATCTCTCTCTACAATTATTCAATTGCTTATATTCTTATTCCTAATTAAATTTAACATATAATATTATAACATATCTAAATTTTACATTAAAATAATTACTACACAATTTATGGTGTTAATTTAAACTTAGGCCTATAATCAGCTCTGCTACCCTGCATTCTGCCTGCAATCTTATTATGGCAGATTCTATTCTTTTGCTAATAACTCACTCAATAATTAACCAATTACTGAAATTATTTTTCCTATTGAAAATAGACACATAACATTATAACATATTCAAATTTCAGAATTTTTGGATTACTGTACAATTATTAGTGAATTTCCAAAATTAAATTATTGCCCTGAAATCTCTATCCAAACATGCCCTGTTTCTATGCCTATAATAAATCCATTACTCATCCAATTATAAAACCATTTTATATTCATTTAGATAATACATAAATTATCATCTTTAATGTTTAACACTTTCTCTAATTCATACTTTAAGATCTTCCAATTAATACAATTCTGTAACCTATGTTCTGTTAAACAGTCAATCCGGGCAGTCTATATTTATGACCTAATATCTCATAAACCACAAATTCAATTATAAAACCCTTTTACATGACTATATATAAGACATTAAAAACACTTTTCATTTTGAACACTTCTTCTAATTCTGTCTCTATCATTATGTATAATAAAAACACAGTAGTATTTTCTCATAACCCTAATTTCATGCCAGTCACAGTTTTTACTCAATAACTCTTTCCTCACTTTGAATTTTCCAAATTTATTTTTTAGAAATATAATTAACACATTTATCTACAACTTTCATGTTTTAACCATCCATAAATTCAGTCTTTAAAATTTCGGAATAATAGTCACAAATTACTGCCTCAAAACATAATTCAGAAACTACATTGACCCTACCTCATTCTTAACATTTTTGGCTTAATTACTTCAATTATTTGCCAAATCAAACTTTAGAACTCTTAATACAATCAAATAACTAAGTTTAGGAAGCTTTACCTTAAACTGGAACCATGGAATTCTTTCTCCTTTTTAATCCACCAAACAGCTCACATAATCTTCATCAATTTCCTCTTCTTCCTCTTCTTTCTCTCATCTTTTCCTATCAAATTTTGGATTGATTTTCTTTGGAAAGGTTAGAAGTATATTTCTTTGGCTTTTCTCCTACATGTGGTTTCGGTCACTACCTCTCTATAATAGCCATTCTTTCCTTCTTTTCCATACACTAAAACCAATTTGAATGTAATAAAGAAAATGAAAAAGTCTAGAATTTCTAAATGTTAAATTCCTATTGGTATAAAGAAAAAAAAATCACTTAATAATAAAAAATCAACTTTTCAATCCTCATGGCCGACCATCCCTTCTTGATTTCTCTAGAATTTTTGTTTGATTCAATTGGTGGGTCCCATATCTTTGTTTAATTGCACTTTTGGCCCAAAAATTTCTTTATTTGCATTTTTGATCCCAAAACTTTCTGTAATTTATTCTGTCTATTTTATTTATATTCAACCTCAAGTGTGGAGAGTGAAATACCTTATTTTAAGTTTTTCTATCATTTAAAAATAGTTCTGGTCATTTATGGATCCCAGACAGTTGATTTCCAAAATTGCCCTCAAAATTGCCTTTATTTACAATTTTGCCATTACTCTCATTTTCAGTGTTCCAAAATATTTTTCAACTCTTTCTTTTCACCATAATTTCACATAAAATTAACTTATTTAATCCCCCTAGGTTTGGGTCAAAAATTCTTAAATTACCCCAACTGTTATTTTCCCGGCAGTGTTTTCGACACCGACGATTTTCAGAAAAATTTTGCATTTGCTTTCTAACTGTGTCTCTAAAATTATTTCTCATCATTTCAATGTTTTTAAACCATAAACTGATAATTAAATTATGCATATAAGATGGGGCTTCCTAGAGTATTACAGAAAGGATGTAGTTGCAAGCCTTTGCTTCATGGTAATTAAGGAGGACACATCTTCAATTGAGTTAAGTAACTTCGACTTCACTAATAATGATGATAATGCCATGTAAATTATGGAGTCTTTACTTTCAAAATATCATAAATTGCAAGTCAAATATGATAAATTGAAAGCTATGTCTCATAAGGTCTTAGATGCATGTGATAGCTATAAAGAAGAAGTATCTAAGTTAAATGCATCTAGTAATGATTTAGAAAAGACCATTAGTCTTAAGACTTGAGAATGCAATGAACTTAAAAAGGAAAATAAATTATTGAAAAATAAATTAAATTCTCATGATGATTGCATGTCTAAACTTTGTGAAGGCAAAGAAAAATTGAATAAAATTCATGAGTCCCAAAAATGTGCAACTATTAAATATGGACTTGGATATAAGGAGGAGATGCACCATTTACCTCAAAGACTACATTTGTGAAGGCATCCAATCTTCATGCTCATAAGCCATACATGCCTCCACCTAAAGCTATTAGGCTTAGAAATAACATGCATAGAAATGTCATGCCTAAAACATTGAATCAAAGAAGGCCTATGAATGTTTATCCTAGACCAAGGCCTTAAACTAAGAGATGAACTTATTATAATAAAGGGAAAAAAGAAAAAAAAAAATAGGCATGGATAGATGTGGGATTTACCCTAATATACAGGGTAGTGCTTCATATTTATTAAAGTTATATATTTGGTCCGTTCCCAAAACTTTCCAGCTGCTCAAACACGGTTTAGTCAGTAAAAAAGTGTCCCATAGAGGGGTATAATTGATATTGCATGTAATTTTATGAGAATAAAAGTTTTAAAAAAATTAATATAAAAGAAAATTCAATTCATTGTTCTTTTGAAAGTTTTAACAGAACTTGTAGATTATAACTTGCAAATAAAATTAGGAGAAATTTTACTAATGGAAAATATAATTAATTTTTTATATAGTATATTTTATTATTTGTAATTATATAATTTATATAAATAATAAAATAAAATAATTTTATGTTTCTTATATCGGCCTAATATTTTTAAATAGTTTTTAATGATATAATTTAACGCCTAAAATTAAAAATTTTAAGATATCATGTAACATTTAAATTTTTAATTCTAAATTATTTGATAATATATTATTTAAAAAAATTTAATTAAATAAAAAATCAATATTTATAATTTATAATTTAATTACTTTTATTATTTAATACTTAAAATTTCAATATATAATTTATAGTTTTATCAAATAATATCAAAATGGAGCTTAAATTTTAGTGGTTGTTTGAAAAAAATTTTTTATATAATTTTTAATTTTTTTATTCCAATACCTATATCAAACATGTTTGGTTAGTAACAACTGTTAGTTAGTTATTAGATAGTTGTTAGTACTTAAATAATTAATTTTTTAAAATAATTCTTATTTATTTAAAATTAAAAGATTAAATTATTTTTAAAAAAATAATATTTAGATAAAAAAATAAATATTAATATTTATTATTAATAATCATTAAATAAATTAATAACTAATAACTAATAATAATTTTATTAAATTTTTACAACAATCAAGTATTAACTATGTTATGCAACTACTGTTATAAACAGTAAATTTAAATGGGTTTAGGCTCACATGATAGAAAGGGTATGGCCATATCAGCTTCCTCATAGTCCAGACGCTGGCCCAGTGGGCCTTCCAATAGTTAGAACAACGTAGTTTACTTTTTTTTTTTTTTGAAAGAACATAGTTTCCTTTAACATGTAATCACTCAATTTTCGAAATCATATATGACAATTTGGTTTTGAGAAAGCACAGGAAGAACACCTGAAGATTGTTCTAGTTGTGCTGGAGACGTCCTATGTAAACGAACAAAGCTGCATACATTTGAGCACGGCAGTCAAAACCCCAAAACTGAGGTTGCTACGGATACTAAAACACCACAGCTGCAACCTTCATGCCTGTTTGGTTTAGTGGTATCAATTAGCAATCAACAGTCCGCAACCAATAATTTATAATCAGCGATTGCAAATAATCATTAAATATTTAATAATTCAACAATTAAAATTAAAATTAATTTATAAAATAATAAAACAAAAACATTAATTTACATATTATGATCAATTTTAATTAAATATAATTAACAATTTTAGCATTATATTTAAAATATATTAATAAAAATAATTATACATTTTAATTTATTTTACATTTAATTACGTGAATGTATATTAATGTATATTTTTTTTTATATTTAATTTGTTTTATACAATTCAATTAGAACTGAACTGATTGATTCAAAATTAAATCGGAAGTAATTAAATTAATAATATATAATAAAAATATATAAATTAATTTGTTAATGTTAATTATTTCTTTTTATTTTTTAATTCAATTTAATTTTCATAAATAAAAAAGTAAATAATTAAATAAATAAAAATAAAATTATATATATATATATATATATATATATATATATATATATATAATTTTTACTCAATTTAATTTTTTATCATTTTTTCTATTCACTTTTATTTTTAAAAAATTTATACTATTTCTTTAATTTTATACAAAATTTATATAAATTTATAATTATTTAAATTAATTTAATATTAATTTGATAATTTTAAACTTTCACTTACTATAATATAAATGATAATTTAATTTTATTTAATTTTTAAATAATAATATGTATCATTATTAATTTATTATTATGATATATTTTATTTATATAATTAATGTAATAATAATAATAATAATAATAATAATAATAATAATAATAATTTAAAAAGAAAAAAAAAATTAATGATATGGCCATGCATTATATCTTTCATCATGTCAAATGTATAATTGTATATCCAGTAAATTTATTTTAGAAAATATAATTTATAAGTATATATTTTTTTAATAATAAATTCAAAATCAATTTTTTTAGTAAAATATTTAAAAAAAAAAATTTGTTTTAGCTTGTGGAGATTTGATTCCACGTCGAAAAAGAGCAACGGTGGAGCAAAAGGTGTGGAAATATAAATTAGAAGCATATTTCTACATCAAAACAGCCTTATCTAGATGGGCTCAATGTATGATTATGAAGACCCATGGCTTATTTCCATTGTATGTGGGCACTCTTCAAAATGACGTCGATTTTGGCAAAACGCAAAACCGCGCGGTCTAATGAAAAAAAAAACCAAAAAAAAAATTATTTGACCCGTCTTGCCTGAAAAATTCGGTTGGAGTCATCCGGATTATCGGATCTTTGAGGCGGGTTTTCCCTTAACCGGATTGGCCTGAGATCGGTTCTTGATTTTTCTAATTGAACCGGTTGGATCGATCCGATTTTCAAAACTATGGGAAAAGTACTACCTCACAGGTGGTTAGCTGGTTGTCACGCATTCTTGATTCCACTAGCAATGTACAATAGAGGTTGTCAATTAGCAAGGTGTAGTTTGGTAGGGTGTAACTGAATGCAACAAAATCGAAATTCAATAGAATGATAAACTAAAAATGATTACATTACATAAATATCATATACCCAACTACACCTAAGCTACTCTCAAAGCAAATAATAATATTTGGTAATAGACAGATGCATGACAATCACAGTTTTCGTAACTTGAGCATAAAGAGCTATTTCAAGTTGAAATTTAGATGGAAAGAAGACATAATTCTACTTTCTAGAATATAACAACTTGATTAGTACAGTTCCACACATCTGGGCTTATCACGCCTTGGAACAGAAGGATAGGGTACTCCCAGTAATGCAATAGAAAAATGGTTATTAAAGTTGAAATCCAGAAGCCAAGGGATTATAACAATTAAAAGGAAGAAAAATAAAAATGGGTGGAGGAAACGTGAAAATAGGAGATAACAGATCAGTTTCTAACTTCCATTTTGATTTTTTCACCCCAAATTATATATGGGTAAACAATCTTGTGTATGCAGCCCAATCAACTTAGATGGGGGTAGGAGTAGAATTACCATTTAGAGTTGACCCACTCCAACAATCATTTACAGTTCTTATATTTGTGCGTTCTAATGCCAAAATGTTGGTTCATATCTCCTCAAAAGCACATTTCTTCAGCTTATTCCACTAAATGCCACTGACTTTTTATTTTGTATCCTCATCTCTTGTATACCACAGCTTGCCTTTCAGATTTATTCTATCAAAAACTGATATCAATGGAGACTGTTTCTAATATTAATGTGTTTAAATTAAATAATCATAAATGTTAAATAGCGATTTTTCAGTAAATACCTTTGTCACACAATAGAAACATCTATCAGAATCCCATATCAGTTGACCTATTATATATTCTGTCACTGCAGAAGAAGGGAAACTGCACCCCAGTATTGGAAGCAGGTAAGAACACAAACTCAAGATAAGCTATTAATTACAGAATTTGGTATGGAAATACATTCTTTCCGTGTTCATTGCACAATCACAGTCACTGTTTTGGGGCACTCATCATCCTAGAAAAAGTCCCACACCATCAAAGACAGTTCTGATATGATACTGAGGGGGACTGGTCTAACAATTGATCAATAGAATGGCATATTTCAAAACAAATACCTATAAATGTATCAAGAAATTCGAAAATAACTCGATACGAAGACTCAGTTAAAACCTTTATCTATAGTGAGTTGTTAATATGGTGGAAAGTATTCTGTAATTTAACAGTGGACACCACCTTCACTTGATGCCAACTGAAATGGATTCTTCAAAACTCCTACTTTTGGCCTGGTTTATATTTCTTCCGAAATTCTACCTTCAATACCTCAAATGACGTAATTCTACCACAAACATAGTCTTCAAAATTGAGAAGTGACCCAAATAGAATTCAATTTTGAATTCCAGCATCTACCAAGTTTCCTGACAAAGTATTAAAATTCAGATTAATCATTCTGCAACATTTGAACAAGAGGAAATAAAAAGATTTTGACCTTGGGATTCATCCTCCATGCTTGGTAACTCATACAACAGGTGGAACGATCCATCCTTGGTATCCATGAAGGACCTCCATCTGTTATCTCAACAAGCTGGTACGTTCGAAATCCTTCTGCGTCACTAATTGGAAACATTGGATTGTTCTGAATGATGTGCCACAAGTACCATCAAGTATTTGATTAAATTGTCCCCAGTTGCATAAAAGATCTAGACTCGTATATAATTTGTAATGCTCAACATTTTTAATCACATCTAACAGGAAAAAAAAATTGAAAATATTATTTAGCTGTTTGAAGTTTTTACCACTAAAATGTATCATATTAGAATTAAAAAGGGCAAAAACTCAATTTGACCCTTAATTTATCCTCAATATTTAATTGAGTCTAAAATAAATTTTTAAATCAATTTTATCCTTAAAATTATATTTTAAGTATAATTAAATATTATTTTGACTTTTATAAAAAGCTTATTATATATACATTATTGCATGAGAGCGAAATATTTTATAAATTAAAATATAATATGTATAATTATTTTAATTGAAAAATCAAAAATTAATATACTTCATCCAAAACCCCAAATCCAAATCTCAAACACCAACTTATTGCATCATAGATTTTTTTTTATATATATATTAGAAAATTTTGAATAACTATTCAAACAACAAATACACAACTAGATTCAGAATCAAATAAAATAATAAGAATTTACAGACTCAACATAAGGGAAATAAAATCCCAGATTTCATCGAGACCTTGAGCCTCTAAAAAATAAATCTTGCACAAAAATTAGAAAGAAAAAGGAACCAAGAAAAGAATAAAAAATTAGACCAATGTACGAGGATATGCTTAAAAATCAATTAAGGAAATATATTCACCGCCTAATATACAAAGGGATATAAATCTGCCTTAGAAACTCCCTTGAGATCTGACAGATGAAATGGATTGTGCTGAAACAAAGGTTGTTGGGCTGTTGAATTCACGATCTCCATTAATTTCTTCGTAAAATAGCGGTAAAAGTTAGTCATGGTTCTTTTTTTCCTTTTGCATGCTTAGTAAGGGCTCTCATCAATTCTCTTAATAATTTAAAAAATCAAAACTTAGTAAGAAACATATAAGCAGCGGCGTGAGGAGGAGATCGATGGTGATTGGTCTCAATCAAATCGGCAGCTTGAGGAGGAAAATATAGCCAGCGATGAATGCTTGAAGAAAATGATAATGGCAACGATAGAAGGCCAGTATAGATCAGGTCCATGACCATCTGTGAACCAGAGATGCAAGCTGCAATATCGATCGACAATGAAAGTAGCGACTTGGCAAGCAGATGATGATGGTTTGGGTCTCGATGGTGATGATGTTTTTGGCCTTGATCGGTGGTAATGGTTTTTAATTTCTTTCAAATAGATTTTCAATCCCAAATTAAATTTTTAGTATGATAAGGGTTTCAGGAAAAAAAAAATGATATTATTAGAGAAAATGAAGGAAATAGATTATTTTTCTAATTTCAAATTATTAAATTATTTTTTTTACAGTTTATATTATTCATTTTAAAAATTATTTAATTATTCTCGGTTTTTAATTTTGATCGCGTCTCCAACACACGTGAATTTTGGTTTAGTTATTACTAAAATGAAATATTTGAATTTAATTGATCTAAAAGGTGAAATTGAGCTTAGTTAAATAGCAATGGCAAGTTGAGGGTTACATTGAACTTTTGTCAAATTAAAAATAATTTTTAGTGGTCTCCAATCAAATATTATTCAACATGTTACTTTTCCTATTAGCACAGTTCAGATAGTAATACCAGACAAAACAAAAAGGTTCAAGTTTTAAAACAGCAGTGACAGATAACTTCAGATGCATCAACCAGCAGGGGACCATTCTAAAATTGTGAGTTCACAATCAATTGTCAAGATGGTAGAAGCAATCCTAGGACTATCACAGTGACAGATTTTAAAATGAAAGGTCTATCATAAAACCCAGTTTCATTTAACAAATGATAGATTTTAAAAGAATGTTACCGTTAGGAATCATGGTCGGAAACTGACTTCTACTAGTCTCATATGGAAAGTTGGAAACCTTAAACAACACGGATATGGAAAACCAAAATCAGAAACCATTTATTTTTCAGTTGGTCACATATCCTTTCCTAAGCAAAAAAGGATTTAACTTTAATCTATAAATAATGATAAATCAATCAAACCCATAAACTATTACAATTCAGTCAAGATCATTAACATCAGTTATGGCGAGCTCTCAAAATAGAATAGTAAATGTGAACTTAATGGGTTCTTCACCACTACCACTAAGAACAGTGGCCATGTCCAATAGGTTTAATCGAACAATAA
>CANXYC010723127.1:0-13056 GCA_948193065.1 Aleurites moluccanus
TTCTCATTTAAATTCTATAATTCACTCTAATGTCTATTTTCCATTGTCCTTGATAAATTTTCGGTTATTGCTCCCTGGAGAATTTAAAAAAAATTTTCTGCCCGATTTAGGTTTTCCATTATAATCGTTCGGGTTATTACAATTACTTCTCAGAATTAGCTTTCCAAGTTAATGCCTCTTTAATTGCTTCACCTAGGAAAGCTGAAATTAGCTGGTTGTTTTTTCAGTACCTGTTATAGGGTCAGAGAGATTGTTAGCTTTCCTTTGGACTTATTAAATGTTACAAGGTTCAAAATGAATTTTCAATTAAACTTTCTGAAGTGTAATTAATCACGGAGGCTGAGGACACCTGGGAATCCAAATCCATAGGGGGTAGGCGAATAACTTTTCCCTAGATAGCAATTATGTATTTATAATTGTAGAGGGTTTAAACATAAATATAAGGAACAAGCTATTGTTTTTTAACATCTATATATGATATATCCCTGATTAGGTGTCAAAGCAGGAAATTTTGTTTTTCTCCCTTAGATATCTAATATTGGAGGACATTGTGAGATTCATATGACAGCTTTCGATTTTTCTTTTTATATAAATATATACTTGGAGGAAATGAGTTTTGGAAGTGATGCAGAGGGAAGTTAGTCAGGCTGAAGGAACAAAATTGCATGGAAGCTGAAGGAGGGTTAGTTAATCTTATGCTATATATGAGTTACTAAAAAAGGTGCGAGGTTGAATGAGTTTTTAAAATTGTGATAACCCTTTATTTTGACCTGTTGGGATTTGAGAATTTGCTAAGATACTCTGAGGCTATATGATGCATTTTGGAGGGAACATTTGTGTTCAGAATGTGCTCGTTTATGTTGATAAGCTAGTTAGTGGGGTTTGGTGGAAAAAATTTCTACCAAGTTTGAAGAAGTTATGGGTTAGATTGAGTAAAATCTGGTTATGGCTGAGGTATGTGGCTGACTTAAGAGCATTCTTTTGGGTTTGATCGAGTCAAATCAGGTTATGGCGAGGTATGGGGCTGACTTAAGAGCATTCTTTTGTACTTAAACTTTGTAGACACTCATCTGTATGAGAATTAGAGCAACGCATGAAAATATAGCCTTTTGAGGTTCAAATCTCACAACCTGTGTCCGTGATTATGTGCTGTGTTTGTGATTCTATGGTATACCATTTCCTACAACACCCTTTACTTTAGCCCCCTACATTGGTATTAGTAGGAGGCTAATGGTTCTAAACGGTTAACCTCCATTAAACTTGCACCTTTATTCGATAAACTCCCAAATAAAGTTAGGGCTTAGGAGGCTGACCTCTACTATTACGTTGTGCTCTTTAACCTCACATAACCCGCGTCCATGGTGTTAATAATTGGTTATTCTTATGAATTGGTGTACATTCAACAAATTGTTTTAAGTGTGCCAGATAATAGTTTGACAAATTGTTATATATGTGGCAGATAATCTGAAGAATGGCATGTTGAAGCTTCCCAAAATCTACTTAATGGATTGCACTTTGAACGATTGCAATTTAATTCTAAAATCAAGAAATCAGGTATTCCTCTTATGGAATCTGTTTGCTCTTGTATTTCAAAATTGGTTATTCTTCCCTAATTTCTTCAAGTTGTTGAGCATGTTTATTGTGTTGCATCTTTTAGTGACTTCAATTCTACTGAATAAATATGTTAGGAATCTTTCGTGTTATTAAGTTTAATGGAATTACTTGTGCAGGTTTTAAGTTTTAACATGAGCTTAGTGTATAAAGATCATTTTGTAATTTATTCTCTTTCCTTAATTTAGAAAAGTTCAATGGTTATGATTCTTGGATCCAAGTGATGCAGTCATATTCATTTTCTAATTATCCCTCTACCTCTAAACTTTTCCAATGGATTAAATACATTGATGGCGCATATTACCGATTTCAAACATTTGTGATTTTAGTGTCCTCTGTGTCAAGATATGATTTTCAATCAATGATGAAAGGAAAAGAATATTGACGCAGGATGGGTAGGAATTTCCCTATTTATGGGTGAGTTGAAATTTATGTTACAGGAAATGGTTCCTGTGTTTGTTGTAGTGTTAAGTATTTGTGAGTTGTGATTTTGGTTTATTTGAAAGCTAAAATGATGGATAGGAAATTATCTGGGAAAAGGTTTATTTGGAATCAAAATCCACGAGAAAAGGTTGCTTTTGGAACTGTTCACATTTTGTTGCTATGAGTTATGCTCTTAATGGAGAATGGTAATTTTGGGACTTTTGATATTTACTGGTAGGGAATATATTTATGTTCAAATGGAGAATTTTCAGAGTTCAGCGCATTAAATGTGAAGTTTTTGTAAATACATGTGAAATTAATTGATGATCCTGTCTAGGGAAATGTGAACATTATAAAAAATTTCCACAGAATTCCTTCGGTATGATGCCCAAGGTCCTATTGATATCGTATATGGAGTCAAATATTAGAATTGCTCAACATAATCTGAAAGAAGGCTCAATTGTCAAAAAATTTTGAAGGTTGTCAAGGAAATCAATAATTTTATGGAAATAATTTCCAAATTTCCTTTTCCTCATTTGTGTTGAATGTAGTTGACATAAATTGTGCTGATGTGTTATGAATAAGATTGAATTAATTAGCCAGTTAGTTACAATAAGCTGAGTATAAAAATAATTGTAATAGAATAGGAAATCATTCAGATAATTAATAATGCAAATCTCAATTTCTCTCATCTTCTCTCTGTTCTCTATTTCTCTCTCTTTCTCTTCTTCCTCTTTTGCTTCTTCGTCTTCTTCATACTCTATTTCTTCTTCTTCATACTCTATTTCTTTTTCTTAATTCTTCTTATTCTTGCTTGATTCTTTCTTCATTTATAATAGTGGTATCAGAGCAGTCGATCCTCGACCATAGCTTCTTCTTAAATTCCTCTGTTTTTCGATTCCTCTCTATTTTGTATTTCTTTCCTTCTCTTTTTTGTAATTCTTTTCTCTTTCTTTTTCTTCTCTACTCGTCGGCCCTATTCTTATTTCCTTTCTCTATTTTTGTTTTTTCTTTTAATTGCAATGGCATTACACGAATCGATGGAGGCAAAAGTTCAATTTCAGATTTTGCAAAAGGAATCTCAAATATCTCAAAAACAGGTCCGATTGCAGAATTTCAAATACTCCAAATTGTTGAATCAAATGCTGATAGATGCAACGCTGAGGGAGTTAGAGCAGAAGGAAGGAAGAGTGGGGTTTAGCTCTTCAAGAACGGCCATTCATAATTCATACAAAGAATTTCAATTGAAGAATCAAGCTTCTTAGAAGGCATTGGAGCTGGAAATTATAGAGGACCGAAAACAGTTGTCTCAATTGATGGATTTAGCAAAAGAATCGGAAGAAGAAGACCCACCGAAAGAATTAGTCGAAGAAGAACCACCAAAGGTATCAGTCGAAGAAGACCCAGAAGGTGGGAAGAAAAAGATGGAAAAACACAGCATATGGAAAAAGAGATGGAAAGGGAGCAAGAATTGAAACAAAAAATCAGTCAAAAACGGGTTTCTCGTGAAGCTCTTGTTATTGAGAGTAATCTACAAGAATCAATAGAAGGAAATTCAGGGATGAAAAATGAGCAAGAACTTGAACTTATATTCAGTCACAAAGAGGCAGTGGCTAACGAAAATCAAGGTACCGAGGAACCAAACTTGGATTTTGTCAAGGAATTGAGGGTTCAAGTTGCAATTTTTTTGGCTCTAAATCCATGGTTTCGTTATTTTTTCATAAGAATATACAAACTGAAATTGGAGAAATAATTGTAAGCGATGGAAATATTTTGGGTGGGAGTTCTTTATTCTTGATTTTTTACTATGAAAATGTTGAATTGATGATTGACAAGTATGATTTTGGTATGTTAAAAGAAGGAGAATTTGAAATTTGATGTAGACAGAGGCAGAAAATTAGTTTTCTATCAGTAGAGGTTTACGCCTTTAAGTTTGTTAAAAATCCTAGCAAACCTGAATGTGTAACTGATTGTTTGATGGAGTTCATTTTCCTTGCATTAATTTTGTTGAACTTATTCAAGACTACCCTGATAACCATCATGGCTATGATTACATTGATTATATTCTTGAGAACAGAAATGCAACCTGGTCAAAGAGTAGAACGAGAAAAATATTTTGGAGCACTGAATTTTAGTCTCATTGAGGTCATGTTTAATCGATCTTGCAGATATTTTAATGACAATTGTTAGGCTTCCTATGTTTTTTTCAAGCAGAGAGATTCCTTAATTCGCCCTTATGGGCTTTTGTCTTGAATATTTGGCTCCTCATAATTGCCCTCTCAGTAGCTTCTTCACACAATTCTTGGCCTATGCTTGAACCAACCTGTTGCTAAGAATGCAAAATTAGTTGTTGCATCCATGTCTAAGGCGATACATGTGGAACTTGAAACATAGTGTAAAAGATTGTTGGGTGCAGTTCAAGCCTTGGTGCAATGGACTAATCGATCATTTCTTAAGATTTCAATTTCTTAACCTCTTCCTCGAGGACAAGGAAAATTTTCATGGGGAGGATATTATTATGAATAAGATTGAATTAATTAGTCAGTTAGTTACTGTAGAGAAAATCTTATTTAGGAGATAATTTTGTATATTATTAGCTTTCCTATTTAGGAGATAATTTAGGAGATAATTAGTTTTTCTATTTAAGAGATAATTTTGTATATTATTAGTTTTCCTATTTAGGAGATAATTAGCTTTCCTATTTAGGAGATAATTTTGTATATTATTAGGTTTCCTATTTTTGCTAGGTTAAGGTATATAAAAAGTCGGCATTGTTGTTTGGTAATAAAAAATAAGAGGAATACAATTCTCTTTCAATTGTTCATAATTATTATAATCATTATTATTTTGAGAAGACACACAAAGTTATTTAATCTAACATTAACTATTTTAGATTAATTATTGTTCTTTGGCAACAAGAGAATCATGATACGAGATATCATATTCTGTCCTTCACTTTACTCTCTATGAGAAGTCTTCTGGACTTAAAAATAGAAATATACAAGATTCTCTTATTTCTACAAGGCCAAGGTCAATTAGACTCTAGGAAACAAATATCGAATTTTTCCATATGTCATGTTAATCAGACTCTAGGAAACAAATATCAAATTTTTCCATATGTCATGTTCTTTCTTTCGACTCCCATACGTCTTCTTTCCTTTTTCTTCTCCTTCTCTATAAGCTTCTCTCTCTCTCTCTCTCTTCCCCATCAACTGCCATTTTCTTTTCTTAAAATTTCTTTTGTCTTCCTTTTTCTTCTCTTTTAAATATTTTCCTTTTCAGACTGCGACCCTCTCTCTCTTCCTTGTAGGGGCCTCAATATATATTAAAAATGATGATCATCTTATGCAATGACTCTATATAACTTATAGGATATACGAAAATTATGTGCATGCATTTTATTAAAAACCTATATTTTCATTGGTTTACTAAGTAGAAAGATGAGTGTAGTAAAATAGAAGATGACACTAACACCCAACTAAGCCTTAAACCTAATACAGTGAGGATCAACTATATAAACATTTTTCCTGTATTCTTCTTAGTTTAGGAAAAAAGAAAAAAAAGCATCAATGATAAAAAAAAAAGAAAAATTAATTAGTTATTCTACTAGACCAGAACATCAAGGTTTGCTTTTTATTCTTGCGATAACTTACGTATGTACAAAGATTAGGTTACGAAGGTGCTACATATTTCTTGCATCAATTTAGAACAATAGAGTATAGTTAAATTATGAAACTAAGGGTTGCAATATTCTGTCCAATTTGTATCTGTTTCTGCAATTTTTATGTCTTGACACCCTTTTTTCCCCTTTCCTTTGGCTAAGAACAAAGTGCACTGCAAATTGACATTGTGCTGAATTTAAATTCCCATAGATACACAACAAATTTTCTATAAAAGATGCCCTTCTGGTAGCAAAAGGAAGAATAAGAAATAAGATGGATGATCGCTAGTCATCTCTTTTAATGTGTGAAAAGTGCATTATATCCTTTAACCTGAGTCATATAACACTAGAACTCCCTGCAAATTGGTGATTGTTTCCCCGAAAGAGATCCCTTGATTATACGCAACTAACAATAAACGAAGCCTAGTTACTTGGATAATAGTTCCAAGTTATCATCTTAATTTTCTCCGAAACAATTTTTCGTGAATTAGTTCATAAAATTAAATACTTTTTCTGCCAAACCAATAGCTGCTGTTATATCAATCTAGGAAGCAAATAAAGATGAATATAAACAATGTGATAATGAATAAGCTACACTTACAATTCTACTAAGCTGGTTATTATTCCAATTGATGATGGAATGGGCCCACGAATGCTGTTACTACTTAAGTTTCTGTAAATGCCCAAAGTCAAATATAATAGCTGCCAAGATAAAAAATAATACTCCAAGCAATTTCTAGTGATTTCTAATTGAAATTTGAATAGGACGTTTAGAAACTTACATGCTCTGTAAATGACGCAGCCCAGAGATTCCATTTGGCAAAATTCCCCTCAAACCTTGATTGTCAAGACCACTGACCATAAAGAAACTAACATCTTAATTTCTTAAGCATAATATTGTATTTATTTTTAAACTAATTGGAAGAAATGTGCTCAATGGTTCAATTGCTTACAGAAAAAGTAGAAGGAACAACAAAGAATTAAAAGTTGGTATGACAAACCATACAGATTTCCTATTATATTTCAACAGAGAGTTGGATGGTTTACAGATGAGCTATAAATAACCTTATAAGTTCCCCATTTCACCTTACCATGTATCAGAAAGTACAAAAAAAAATATATATTTCTTGAGGAAGTCAAAGAAGCCATGCAGAAAACATGGATATAAACAAAAAGACTTACAGACTATAAAGTTCAAGATGGCATGCTTTTGAAACTCATCATCAATAAAAGGCCTAACCATTCAAACCATTTTGTGCAGCAGGAAAAATAGAGAAGGTAATTTGATCCCAGACGTTAATTGGAACCAAATGGAGTAAAAATGAAAACAAGGCAAAGGACCAAGAATGTACAGTCCATCAATGATCCATTTTTTGCTAGTTTGATCAAAATGACAATCTGCTCCACTCCATGGATGTTGTTGGGGAACACATGGATCACCATTCCAGCCAAACCGAGGGGGAAGGCCCAAAGCACTCTTTAATGTCTGTAAAGCCCTAACTAGAATGAAAAAGAATAACAAAATTAGTAGTGGTCTGTATGTGGTCCAGTTTCTGAAAAGTTGCATTTTCTATCCAAAAGCTGAACCAAAGCAAGAAGTATGAATGCTGTTATCCAAATGTTTTTTCTAAAAAAGAAGATTATTGATAGACATAGACCTATATGATCGAACACCCAATAATGGCACCTACAACTAACAAAAGATAGTACAAGGATGGATGGAATCCAAATCAATGCCTTGATGTCTTTTTTAAATTAACAGCTATGACAGCAAGGCATGGTGGAAACGGAAGTAAAGGGATTGACCAAACAGAAGCTAACTTCAAAGTGACCCAAAAATCTCACAATACAGATATTCATGGCAGTGTTTCCCAGTTTAATGGGATTATGAACTTAGGAGTTGGTTTAGAGCTTTTTTTTTTATATAGAAAGTTATTAGAACTAATGTGCAAGTCCATTTTATAAGATACCTCAGTTAGGTTGAACTATGCTATGAGAAGGGCTGGCAAATTTCATTTTCTAAAACCCTCCATAGGATGAACAACAGTATTTCTGTGATCTCTATCGTAGCAACAGAAGCTACCAGATTAAAGGCCAAGTAACAGAGCTGACTTTTATCCTAATCCAATTAATTGACCAAAAATTACTAATGGCACTATGTTGCAACATCAGAAATTGATTGTCTTGTTAGAATATCGCAGTGGCCAGAATATACACTAGGTAAATAAAGCTTTTTGAAGTACTAGCCATAATCTGTAGACAACTTTATCTGAACTAATAAAGGTTAGATACTAGCTAATCTGAGAACAACTTGATCTGAACTAATAAAGATTATCCTCAAAACTGTTGCTAGATGCAAATGAAATCAGAATTATGAAAACTTGATGCCAATATGACAATAACAGGCATGAACAATTTCAGGATACAATTCTTTGCCCATATAATGGATTAAATATAAGACAAACCAAGCAACAGCAATATGCATACACACCATTGAACTTCACATAAATACTGAATAATCACCCATTAAATAGCACAAATAAGTAGAACAACAGGCATTGAATATCACAATAGAAATATACCGTTTTCAAATGGTGTTTATAGACATGCAAGTATGTCAAATGCATACATATTGATGCACAAAGACATGTGACAAGCCTCATTCCAGTTTCGTATCTCCTATAAAGTATAAAAAAAATAACAAGAAAAAGAGAATGCCATTTGTACCTTCTTCCAATAAAGTTTTAGACTCTGTTGTGATAATCTCAAAGATCTCAACGGCATTGATTATGGCATGGTTACCTTCTTTAGGATGCAAAGTTACTGTCAAAGTTCTCCCATTAACAGCAACTGTTGTGTTGAGCACAAGAGCAGTATATCGATCCCCACTCATTTTGGCAACATCTACTCCTTCAAATACAACATCACCATTAATCAGGATGTCAAATACCCTTTTCCCTACACCAGTCACTGAAACATCAATCTCAGCAAAGTGCAGCCAAATTGAGTAGTTTTTATTAGGATCCACATCCATTGTATATGCTAAATCCGGCTGACTATCAGTGCTAACAAGGGCAGTCTGATAAAGAGCTTCTGGATAAAAGTTTGGTGGATATGAAGCCTTCTTTATGGTTTTTTCAGTAGATATTGCTTTATCAGAACTCTGCCCAAACGTTGTCATGCGACTCCAAAATCTATCCCCACCCCACCGGTCACCACTATAATCTACATCAAATTTTGATTTCCCATTACCACAACTCAATCTAGTCACTGTTCTGAGGATTGTCCCTCGACCCCACTCTGGGCCAAAATAGTATGCTTTATCATCTATTTCAAGAATTTCAATTGAAAGGATAGCTGGATCTCCATGACCAGTGCTATGGAAACATATTGAGGCTGTACCATCCGTAAGAAACACTTGTGCTTCAGTAAAAGCCTGGTCATCATGCCTACTCCATCCTGATTGCAAAGAATAAATCTGGGAGCCTTCCACAGAAATGTCAAATAAAGGTTCATTGTCAAAATTAGGGTCAGGATCATGATGTGCAACCGATCCAAAGAAGACCCTTACAGAATAATGACCCTTTGGCACTCTTTTAATGTTGTAGCAGTTGTTGGGACCTTCAGATAGAGGGAAATAGCGAAGAGTTGTAAGTGGAGGAGGGACATAACTAGTTAGAGTTGAATTAGCAGGAATCCCTCCGGTATATGCAAAATCCTTGTACCAAAGTGTGTTGGTTGGTGGAGTGTGCACATTTTCACGAGCTCCACAGCTGATGCGCATAACCCATGGCGCTGTATAGAAATTTAATTTCACAAGTTATACACGAAAAACAAGAAGTAAACTTGAGGCTAAGGATAGCAATAGCTAGATCAACTTCATTTTAGTATGTAATTTTGAATTTAATTTCCTTTAATGGTACAAAATGTGCTATTCCCAAACAAAAGAAGTTGTGCTATTTACATGTCCTAGTTTATTTAATTATTCAAAAGATTAATAAGTGTTTGACCAGGCTATACATTCTCTCCATTTAACCTAATAATCAATGTTACTAGAAATCATTAGTTTCTATAATGGCCTCCAACATTACCAATCAGCCAAAATCGAAAACAGAGTAAATCAGTGATCCATAGTTCCCCCTATTTTTTTTCTTTGATATGTCTTGCAATTCCAATTCTCTATTGACATTAACTGTTAAGTTGATACTAAAGCAAAACCAATACTTTTTCTTTTCATTCCGCTTCTTCAGCAATCGAGCAGATCCAAACTGCTGACTTATCATACTCATCAACACAAATGAGAAGTAAAAAATGAAAAGCGAAAATTACTACAAGAAACCCTAATCCAATAATCCAAATTTGAATCACAAAAACAGTAAAGTGAAGTGAAAAAAGCTCACCATTTTTAGCTAAACAAGTGGAGAGAGCTAAGAAAAATAGAAGAAGAAACCATGATTGGAGATAAAGAAAACTCAACATTTTAGCTCAATTTTTTGCTTTTTTCTGCTCTCTCTCTCTCTCTAAAGCCTCCTTCTCTCCTTGCAATCTCTTTTGTTGCTTTTTATCAAGGAGAGCAAGTGCAGGCAAACAATGAACAGTAAATAGTTTTTCTTTTTCTTTTCTGGCCTTTTTCTTCATTTAGTTGACCCGTGAGTTGTGCAGATATGTTGGTGTGATTGTGGGGTTCATCGCGGTGTATAAAGCTGATGAGTCTACATCAAAGTAGTTTCCTTTGTCCGGTGGGCGCTCTTTCACATTTCGATAGTGCAGCGCGTTACTAGACTGATGATGACGTAAAGTGAAGTGTGCTTAAGGAGTTGCTATTTCCAGTTATGTTTTTCCTACTTCCACTTTAAAAATTTGCTTGTGTACATAAAGGACGTGACGAGCAGTGGACGGAAATATTCACAGATATATATGCTACGCGCATTATTTTACGCCCATGTCCTTTCCCGAAATTTGGAACGTAAGATTTTAATCGGACAGCTTAGGATACTAGTCACTTCGGTTTCTTTGACTTTTAGATTTTTGACTTATTTGCCTTTTTTTTTTTTTTACTTTTTAAGCCTCCCTCAATTTTTTTTTTATTACCGTAGGTGATCATTTTTAAATTAATAATTTTTATAACAGTAATATCACTGTTGTTTTATGATTCATTTCATGAAAGTCTCTCAACATATTTTCTGTCTATTTTTAGCGAAAATATAAGGTGAATGTCACGTCATTTTATTTTAAATTAAACAACGCCATATCAGTTCATTAACTGTCAAAATTTCCTATCCTCCGACGCGCCTTAAAAATTACTCTCTCCTACTTTCACCCTGGCCCTTTTACTTGGGAAAATTTGTGCTTTTCCATTATCAACACACCAATACTAGTACTCCAGTCTCCAAACATTAGCTTTCTCAGTATTCTCTCTTCCTAAAACCATCTCCAGCGTCACATAATACAGTGTTTCCATTACACTGGTCATCGTCTTCTCCTCACCAAACCAATTTACAGATCCAAAATCCACCAATTTCATTTGAAACATATAATATTTGAAAAGCACCAAATTAATTCAAAAAAGGAAAAACAACAAACGCTGTTAAAGATTAAAATCCAAACCCAATGATTAAAATCCAAGTTACCACCTATCATTCCCATTTGGAAACTATTAAAGATTCAAGAATTTGCGAGAAAAACTCAATAAAGATTCAAGAATTTAGCAGACAATTTGTTAATGAAGCCAATCTAAGATTTTTTGAGAAACTACCATAAATTTTCTTCTTCTTTCTATAAATTCTCTTTGGTCTTTGATTTCTGCCATATCGCGAAGACTGGGAGTACTTAATGTTGAAAAAGGTGATTCAAAATTATTGGGAATTTGAATACAATCAGCTGAAAGTTAGAGATTTTCCAAGATTTTAGGAGTTGCTAGCTAGTTTGTTACATATTTGCTTCTGATTTTTTTTTAGCCGTTAGTGTTAGCTATATGCTTATATATTTGCATGCTTTGTTCTCTGTAAAGGTTATCAGATATAATAAAACTTCAGCTCACTTTTGCTCATCTATTATTTCTCTGTTTCTGTTATTCCTTTACTTGAATTATTCTCAGCTGCCAATTACTCCAACATCGTGGTATCAGAGTATCATTCCATTGGCTTCTGAATGATGTCTTCAATGGCAGGGAATGGACAACAATCCATGATACCAGTATTTAAAGGAGAAAATTATGACTTTTGGAGCACAAAGATGAGAACCCTCTTTCGATCTCAAGAACTATGGGAGATAGTGGAGCTTGGATATGTTGAGAATGAACCTGATGAAGCCAAATTGAAGGAGAGTAGAAAGAAGGATGCAAAAACACTTTTTTTCATCCAACAAGGCATGCATGAGACGATCTTTTGCAGGATCTCTGATGCTCAGACAGCAAAGCAAGCCTGGGACACCCTGTTGGAGGAATTTCAAGGCACAAATCAGATTAAAACAGTGAGGCTACAATCGCTTAGGAGGCACTTTGAAACATTGCAGATGCAAAATGGAGAAAATGTACAAGATTACATGACTCGAGCCAAAGTCATTGTAAATCAGATGAAAACTTATGGAGAATCTTGTTGGAAATCGAAATCAGAAAAGGGCAGCGGAATAAAATTTTTATTCAATTTCCTCCATGATCCATATGAAGATCCAGATCAGAAGGTTAGGGTTTGTACCTTTGGTTGATGATTCGACTATGAAAAATGATTCTGAGTCAGGAGCAGAAGCTTTTGCGCCTTCTGCCTATACGGTATCCACACGAACGGATCGTATCTCCTTTGGTTCGTCTCACGAACAAGAAGATATTCTCCAAGACATTTTGCTAGATTCGTCTAAGAGAATTAAGATTAGGGTTCACTACCTTTTTCTGAAAAATGACAGAAAATTAAGTCTCTACTAAAAATAACATCATATGTGTATTTATAGGCATTTAACCCTAGCATTAGGTTAACTAATAAAACCCTAATTCGCCCCATCTGACTTGGGCTCGAATTTTGGGGTTATATTAGTTATTAGCTAAATAATTTAGCCCAATGCTTATTTTTTTAATCCATCTCATGAATTTAAATTCCTATTATTGATCCGATCTAAATGTGTGACCCTATAGGTTCCCATAACATTAGCAGTGACATAAAATCATATTTTATGTCACAAGCAGGGAGCAGTGTCTAGCAACACATCAATGCTACCTAAGTCACGAGAATGTCAATGACTCGACATAACCTTTCTTGTGATAAAATTACCAAGTAATTAAATCCTTTTGTCTTAGATGTCTTGATTGAACACGAGTCATGGAATATGTCATACTCGCATAGTTCAATCTTTATGTTTTTGATACCTGA
>CANXYC010723228.1:0-27476 GCA_948193065.1 Aleurites moluccanus
CTAGAGCAAATAGAGAAGGTGGTAAGAAGACTTTCATGCTCACATGACAGAGCAGTGGAGCTTGATGGTTTATTGTTGAAAGAAAAGGCATGGACTTGGTTTTCTAGGCACATTGAGACACAATTATACAGTGATGCACCAACAATTTAGGCACAATTCAGGGCTGAATTGTTGGATGAATTTCTAATAGATGGAATAAAAATTAGAAACATAATTCAGTTTGAATAGTTGGAACAAGGCAACTTGAGTGTAGAAGACTATGCCGATAAGTTTATCAGGCTGAGTAAATATGCTAGCAAGATTGTACCTACTTGTCACATCCCAATTTTGGAATATGATGGTCCTAGGATGTTGGAACAACATAAGGCTACCAACCCGTAGAACTCTTTTATAACCTATAAACATCACCTGCTATAACATATCTATATCCATATAATCAGTCTATCTGTCATCATCTGTGATCATATATGATCTCAACACCTCTCATATATAGTAAATATCAGTAACTAATAATATTACAGACCATACGAAGTATAGTCATCCCAATAATTTACATATCCATGGAGCATATAAAATATATACAAGGAATATATACAAGTTCAATATTTACATTATTATAACAAAGCTGGATCCACTGATGAATAAATCTTGGACCAGCTCTATTCCTGACCTGAAAAGATAAAACCACTAAAAGGGTGAGTATTTTCATACTCAGTGAGTCAATATATATATTATCATACATTAAGTTAGGTAGGAAACAACAAATGAACAGTATTAATAATTGACTCATGGATAGCATATTAAAGGATCAAATCAAAGGAAATGGTTTATAGACATCAAATATAGATGTATAGGCATTGGAAGAAATAATAACCATGTATATATAACAGATACCTGGTCATGAAATGCATATCATTATCAATATAACATGTAAATAGCATAAGGTAGATCAAACCTATGGCTAGGACCATAACCCTTCCTAGCTAGGATATCACTGGAATTTCATTATGCACAATGTTGATGGTATTTACCCACTACCCCATTAGTAAGGTAGCTCTGTCATACAAACATTAGAATAGGCTAAAAATAGCAAATAAAATACCAAATAGGCAAGAAAATCAACAAGGCTCAATTTCTATAACTTTAGCTCATTTGAGTTGTTTAGGCAAGTAAACACATATAAGATCATTATCCTTAACAAAGGAAAATTATAATATAGGCAAAATTCCAAAAAAGTCATTTAGGATACAAGTTCAAAATATGTCAAGAAGATACATTTACATTGGTGACAAAGAAAGTCACCCATTTTAGCAAATTTGGTAACAATTGGTTTCTTGGAAATTAACAAAGGTCATTTCGTCGAGCACTTGGTATGCACCACTTTAGGACTAAATTAGGACATATTGATCAAAATCCAAAGTTCACAATTCAAGCCCCAATGGCAACAAACACAAAGGCATTATCAAATAGGATTTATATACATCAATAAGTAACATAATCGGTGCTTGAATTCAAGGAAAATTCAAAGGAATCTCAAATGAAACACTATGGACAAAAAGTTGCAGGAATATAAATGGATTCAAATTTATTAAATAAAGGTTTAAACATGCATAATAATATACATATAACTCACTAGAACTGACGAATCGATCATTTACGCGATAAAACGTCGATTTGCCTATAACAGGCAAAAGCAGTGTTTTTCGGTTTCATTCGATTCTACAATCAATTTTACCACATATTTAGCCTTAAATGGATGCTAACTAATATATTTAAACATTAATTGAAATTATGGAATCCTATGTAGAAAATCCATTTCAAACATAAACTTAGTTTTAGGTTTTCTCCAATTTCAATCCAATCTTGAAATCTATTTTTCTAATCATGTTTATAATCACTTATGTAGCTTAAATGAATCAAAAGAATGAAGAAAACATCATCCTCTCCTGAATTCAAGTTGTGGCTGAAATTTAGGTTGAATGGTTCTTCAATTTCTAGCTTGAATTTCTTGGAATTTTCGATAGAAACTAGCTTAATCGGTAGTTTATCCAAGTTTTCTATCGATTTTGCTTGAAGTTTGGATGGAATTGGTGGAGTTTTGGAGAAGGAGGTGACTTTTCTGTAACAATGGAGGAAAGAGGAGAATTTTCTGATTTTTGGAGAATTAGATGGCTATTTATATTAATTAACTTTCAGCTAATTCGATTTCCCCCCCGACACTTCTCGTATTTGCATTCTCAACCCGAAACTTATAACTATTTATCTTTTTATCCCATTTCAATTCTGAAATAATATTTCTTATATTTCTCTAGCTTATGAGTCTAATGGTGATATTAACAATTTAAAATTCTGAACTTCTTCATTAATCATAACGTCGACGTGCTTACCTATCCACCGAGTCGATTTTTAGCGATTTGTCAAATCGCGCAAGTATGATATTCTAATTTCTAAAATAACTTTATTTATGCTTAAACAACATATATTCAAGGTTATATAAATGAAATTTAAGGGTGTTACACTACTGAAGAAGACCTGATCAGTAGGTTTAGACTGGGATTGCAAGCCTCCCTACATAATGCATTGTTATCTGCTGAATTTACTTCTTTATCCAAGAATGTTGATCAAACAGTCCAAATGGAAGAAAAGTATAAAGAAGAAAGAGTAAAAAAGAAACAGAAAAGGAAGATTGAGACTGGAAGACAACATAGAAGAGGTGAAGGAAGTTCTCAGCAGAGACAGACAGAGACTACATCAGTTAGAACTGAGCAGAGACCACAGACAGGTGTTCAAATAGGAGGTCAGGGTAGAGGTACCATAGGGCAGTCTGCATCTAGATTTTCACAAGGGTCATCTAGACCACTAGTGCAGACAACTAATATTCCCATATGTGATTTATGTGGGAAGAGGCACGAGGGTGAATGCAGAAGACAGATAAGCACGTGTCTGAAATGTGGCCAGCATAGTCACTCTATGAAGAATTGTCCAATGTAGGGAGAACAACACACTACTACAGCAGCCTCACAGCCTACTGTACAAATGAGTAGAAATGACCAAAGAGACATAGGGGGCAGATACAGAGGTAGAGGATCAGGACAGGGTCAAACTAGTGGTCAGGCGCCAGTTGGTAGAGGGCAAGGTCGGGTCTTTGCAGTTAATGCTCAAGAAGCTTAAAGATCAGGCAAGACGGTAATAGGTAAGATTTATGTGTCATGTGAAATAGCTCAAATATTATTGATTCTAGTGCCACACATTCCTTTGTTGCAAATTTGCATCTAAATTGGGAATTGAAAAACAATTGATGTCAATACCCTTAAAAATATTTACTCCCTTGGGTGAGAGCATAGAGGTAAAATATGAATATTTGGGTTGTAAAGTGGAAATAGAGGGTAGAATTTTACCAATTAACTTAGTAGAATTGCCTGTATTGGAATTGGATTTGATATTAGGAATGGATTGGTTAACCATTTATCATACAGTAATTGATTGTTATGAAAAGAAGATTAAATTTTAACCAGAGGGGCATGATAAATTTTAGTATCAAGGTGATAAGAATGATTTGGGAATTAAACTCATTTCTGCTATTGGGGCAAGGAGACTCCTACGAAAGGGATATCCTGCATACTTGGCAAGTGTAATGGATACTTAAAAAACTTCAAAGGGAGTTGATTAGATTCCTATTGTCAATGAGTTTCCAGACTTATTGCCTGAAGATTTGCCAGGTTTGCCAGCAAAGAGGGAGATTGAATTTGAGATTGAAATCTATTCGGGTACAGACCCTATTTCAATCCCATCTTACAGAATGGCTCCAACAGAATTAAAACAGTTAAAAGTGCAGTTACAAGACTTATTGCATAAGGGGTTATCAGACCCAGTAGTTCACCGTGGGGGGCTCATGTGTTATTTGTCAAGAAGAAGGATGGTTCATTATGAACGTGTATTGATTACAAACAGTTAAATAAAGTAGCCATCAAGAACAAATATCCATTGCCCCAGATTGATGATATGTTTGATCAATTGCAAGGAGCCAGTTATTTTTCCAAGATTGACCTAAGATCGGGTTATCATCAACTAAGAATTAAGAATGAAGATGCGTCTAAAATTGCTTTCAAAACCCAATATGGTCACTATGAATTCCTTGTATTGTCATTTGGATTAACCAATGCCCCTGCTGCTTTTATGGACCTGATGAATCGAGTGTTCAAGCCCTATTTGGATAAGTTTGTTATTATATTCATAGATGGCATTCTTATCTATTCCAAAAGCCAGGAAGAACATGAAGAGCATCTGAGAATAGTGTTGCAGATATTGCGAGGGCATAAGATGTATGCTAAGCTATCGAAATGTGAATTCTGGATTACTAAGATATGTTTCCTTGGCCATATTATGGGAGAAGATGACATTAAAGTGGATCCATAGAAGGTGAAAGTTGTAGATAATTGGCCATGACCTACTAATGTAACAGAAGTGTGGAGTTTCTTTAGTATGGCCGGTTACTACAAGTAGTTTATTAAAGATTTTTCAAGAATTGCAGCTCCAATAACAAAACTGACCATAAAGCAAGAAAGATTCTTATAGATTGATGAATGTGAGAAGAGCTTCCAAACTTTGAAATCGTGTCTTACATCGACATCAGTGCTGGAATTGCCAATAGAGAATGGCAAATTCACAGTATATTGTGATGCTTCTAAGGATGGACTTGGTTGTGTCTTGATGTAGGATAAGAACGTAATTGCTTATGCTTCTCGTCAATTGAAGAAACATGAGTTAAATTATCCTACATACGATTTAGAGATGGTTGTAGTTGTATTTGCCTTAAAGATTTAGTGGCATTACTTATATGGGGAGACATGTGAGATCTACATATACCATAAAAGTTTATAGTATATTTTACAGCATAAAGATCTGAACCTTCGACAACGAAGATGGGATGAACTATTGAAGGATTATGATTGCTAGATATTTTATCACCCAGGTAAAGCTAATATTGTGGTAGATGCATTGAGTAGGAAATCTATGGGGAGTTTAGCTCACATCACAATTGCAAGGAGACCAATAATCAGAGAAGTGAAAGAGTTACTTGATATGGGAGTCCAGTTTGAATTGGGAACCCAGGATCGAAACCAAGCTATGATAGCCCACTTTCATAAGAAGACAACCTTAATTCATGAGATTAAGGTAGCACAAGACAAAGATTCTCAATTATTAAAGTTAAAAGAAGATGTTCAAACTGGAAAGCCCCAAAATTCACTATTGATAATGGGATACTAAAATGTGAGAAACGACTTTGTGTACCAAATGTAGATGGGCTTAAAAAGTGAATTATGAAAGAGATGCATTATGCATTATATAGTGTTCATCCAGGAATAACGAAGATGTATCATTATCTAAAGGAGCATTATTGGTGGTCCAATATGAAGAGGGATGTAGGTCAATTTGTCACCACTTGTTTAGCTTGTCAACAAGTTAAATTTGAACATCAGAAGCCATTAGGGCTATTGCAGGAGATAGAACTGCCAGAGTGGAAATGAGATCAGGTAACCATGGACTTTTTGGTTGGTTTACCTAGAACTTCATGAGGATATGACTCTATTTGGGTAATAGTTAATCAACTGACTAAGATAGCTCACTTCCCAAAAGTGAAAACCAACTACACAGCTTCTTAGTATGACCAGTTGTATGTTGACAAGATAGTACGACTTCATGGCATACCTTTTACTATTATTTCAGATAGAGGGACTCAATTTATTGCACAGTTTTGGAAAAAGTTTCAAGAGGCACTAGGTATCAATTGCACTTTAGCACAACTTTTCATCCACAAACAGATGGCAATCAGAACGTACAATTCAGATATTGGAAGATATGCTCTTTTTGTGTGTACTAGACTTTAAAGGGAATTGGGATCAATACTTGCCCTTGATTGAATTTTCCTATAGCAATAGCTACCAGTCGACTATTGGCATGGCACCATATAAAGCATTGTATGGTAGAAAATGTAGATCTCATGTGTATTGTATGATGTTTTCTTCATTATTTTGATTCATTTAAGCTATATAAATGATTATAAGTATGATTAGATCGATAGATTTCAAGATTGAATCGAAATTGGAGAAAACCTAAAACTAAGTTTATGTTTGAAATGGATTTTTTGTATCGGATTCCATAATTCTAATTAATGTTTAAATATGTTAGGTAGCATCCATTTAAGGCTAAATATGTGGTAAAATTGATTGTAGAATCAAAGGACACCGAAAAATACTATTTTTGCCTGTTATAGGCAAATAGGCATTTTATCACGTAAACGATCAAACCGTCGGTTCTGGTGAGTTATATGTATATTATTATGAATGTTTAAACCTTTCTTTGATTAATTTGAATCCATTTAAATTCCTGCAACTTTTTGTCCAAAGTGTTTCATTTGAGTTTCCTTTAAATTTTCCTTGAATTCAAGCTTCGATTGTGTTGTTTATTGATGTATATAAACCCTGTTTGATAATGCCTTTGTGTTTGTTGCCATTGGGGCTTGAATTGTGAACTTTGGCTTTTAATCAATATGTCCCAAAACTATATTTATTTGGTCCTAAAGTGGTACACACTAAGTGCTCGACGAAATGACATTTGTTAATTTCCTTAAGAATCCAATTGTTACCAAATTTGTTAAAATGGGTGACTTTCTTTGTCACTAGTGTAAATGTATCTTCTTGACATAATTTGAATTTGTATCATAAATGCATTTTGTGGCATTTTGCCTATACTATAATGTTCCTTTGTTAACGATAATGATCCTATATGTGTTTACTTGCCTAAACAGCTCAATTGAGCTAGAGTTATATAAACTGAGTCTTGTTGATTTTTCTTACCTATTTGATATTTTATTTGCTGTCTTTAGCCTATTATAATGTTTGTACGACAAATCTACCTTACTAATGGGGTAGTGGATAAATACCATCAGCATTGTGCATAATGAAATTCTAGTGATACCCTAACTAGGAAGGGTTATGGTCTTAGCCATAGGGTCTGATATACCTTATGCTATTTACATGTTGTATTGATAATAATATGCGTTTTGTGACCCAATATTTGTTATATATACATGGTTATTATTTCTCCCAGTGCCTATACATCGATATTTGATGTCCATAAACCATTTCCCTTGATTTGGTCCTTTGGTGTCCTATCCATGAGTCAATTATTAGTACTATGCATTTATTGCTTCTAACCTAGCTTAATGTGTGATAATATATATGTTGACTCACTGAGTATAAAAATACTCACCCTTTTAGTGGTTTTATCTTTTCAGATCAGGAGTAGAGCTGGTCCAAGATTTCTTCATCAGTGGATCCAGCTATGTTATAATAATGTAAATATTAAACTTGTATATATTCCTTGTATATATTTTAGATGCTCCATGGATATGTAAATTATTGGGATGACTATACTGAGTATGGTCTATAATATTATTAGTTACTGATATTTAATATATATGAGATGTGTTGAGATCATTTATGATCACAGATGATAACGGATAGACTGATTGTATGGATATAGATATGTTATAGCAGGTGATGTTTACAGGTTATAGAAGAGTTCTACGGGTGCCGGTAGCCTTATACTATTCTTACATCCTAGGACCGTCATGTTCCAAAATTGGGACATGACAAAGACAAGTGGAACCTATGAAATTTGTCACCATTTACATAAGTTGTAAAGTTAAAAATCTAAGTCATATTACTCCAATGTGGGCCAGCAATGTATTGCTATTTAGCCAAAAATTTTACTTATTTTATGCCTTAAAGAAATATAGAATAAAAACTTTACACTTGTCAAAAATTGATGGAAACAAAATTTTCATACTTATCTTCAACTTTCCACCATATATAATATATTAATGAAGTAAAAATAAAACCAAACCCTTAGTACATGTGAGGTCCGACCAAGTATGGGTATAAATAGACAAAGTGTTAAATTGATTTTTTTTACTTTGGAATTGAAGAAAAACACTTGTCCTTTTACAAGCAAATTTTCTCAAGTATTCTAGAATTTTCTATTTTTCTCTACAAATTGTCTATAAAAAATTTATTGCTTTTATATTTGGATTTTTATTTATATATATGTGTGTGTGTGTGTGTGTGTGTGTGTGTGTGTGTGTGTGTGTGTGTGTGTGTGTGTGTGTGTGTGTGTGTGTGTGTAAGGATAAGAATAAAAGAGTTGGGAAAAGAAATTCTACATAAAACTATCAAGCTTGGCTGAACCTTTAGCCATATACCCACCTTTTGTTTTCTTTTCATTTTCCTACACTACCTCTAAACATAGTTTATAGATGGATTTCTCTATGAAAGCTAATAGTCAAGCTATCATAATGGTGAAAAGGTGATTAAGAGGTGAATATAGTATAGAGAAAGGAAAGTTAAATATAAAGGAGGTAGAGAGATTTGGAAATTCATACTCTAGTAGAAGCAGTAATTTAGGTCTATTATTCTGTGACATTAATGACATAATTTGCTTAAGTGTAAAATATGAAAGTTGTAGATAAATGTGTTATTTATATTCTTGAAAAGGGAATTTGGAAAATTTGAAGTGAGGAAAGAGATATTAAAAGTGAGGAAAGAGATATTAAGTAAGAACAAAGACTAACTCAGATTTAGGGTTTCTGAAAAATGCTACTGTGTTTTTATTTTACAGAATGTTATAGACTGAATTAGGTTAAGTGTTCAACATGAAAAATGTTTATTTATATATTTTCTAGAGGATTGTAAAATCTTTTTATCATTGGATTAGAATTTTATGAGTTCCAGTCAAATTAGTAAAGATTGCCCGGATTAGAGTACAGGGCAGCAAGGCTGACTAAGGTTGAGTTCAAACTATCCCCAAATGTTGTGTAAAACTTGAACACGACTAAATTTTGGATATGTTAGAACATATAATCTATAGTTTAATTAGGAAAAAAAACAGCAATTAGATATATATAGCATGATTTATAAGTAAAAGAACACAAATTGTCAAAATGAGGGAAAAACAGTAAAAATTTAAGAGTTTAAGCCCTAAGTTAAGGAACATATGAATTTTAAGTAAACTAAAGTTAAGAATAGTATATGATATGTAAATAGATACTGATTTTAATTTTAATTGATGTGTAGCTTCGAATACTGAAGATGATTTTCAGAGTAAGGAAGTGAAGAGTAAACGTTAAGCAAATTAGTAAGGTGAGTTATGTATACATCATTATGCATATCCCATTACCTTAATTATTGCATTAGAATTGAACATATCTCCTTATTAACTAAATGCCTTATTGTTATCGCTATTGAATATCTTTTGATTGACCAAGCCCAATTTGAGCCATTGCCATTGAATTGTTATTGAGATTGAAATGCTTATAATATTGCTCACCTTGAGAATTTAAATTGTAACATTGAGCCTTGATTGCTTTTGCACAATGATACCTTAAATCTTATGCACACGAAATGTTCAATCCTGTGTTTTAATTCATATTGTTGAATAATCACCCTGATACGAGAAATACATGTTCATTGAACTATATTGATACCGATTGATAAAATAGCCCTGTTTATTGATTGATTGTTCACTGAACTTAAATGAGCCTAATGAATAATTGAATTGTCATCGAAGTTTACTATTTATGTGGACTTGACAAAGCTACCACACTGATAGGGTAGTGGGTAAATATTATCAGCATTGTGCACAATGGACTTTTATACTATTTACCCTAACTAGGAAGGGATTTTTCCTAGTCGTAAGGCCTGACTCATCTTATGTAATTCACTGATACTATTACTGTTACTGGCCCTTCATCTATCACTTTCACATACTAATATGATACTTACCAACCATCATGACACTATTTTCTATTGAAACTTATACCCTACTTCATTGATACTTGTTATTGTTATTATTGTTATCCATTCCCTATGCCTAAGGCATTTCGTGTGCAAATCACTAGCCATTCCTTGTGCAAATTTGATACATTGACATCTACTCATCACTTTCATTGTTATCTAATTTCTATTAATTTATCTTATTAAAATTTACCTAATCCTCTTGAATAATGATGTATACATAGTTACTGAGTATATTTATACTCATTCATGGTTGTTTAATTATTTTTCAAGAAGGAAGTACTAGGAGCAAGATCTCAAGTCATTTTCCTTCCTCTGTACTTGGGACGTCCGAAGAATTCAATGCAAATTTCTTTTATAGAGTCAGTATGTATATACTCTAGAGCTCCATGGGGTTTAATTTAGGAAATAGATAGTTTTGTTAAATTTGTGAATATAACATATGTTATATGTTACTGAAACTTAAATGATGACTTGATGGAAAAATGAGTATGGCATAATAGATGGTAGTAATACTGATAACGATAAAAATAGTAATACTGATAATGTTAAAATATAATTGTGACATGGTATGAATATATAGAAGTGTTTTATATGACTGTGAGAACTACGGAGTTGAGAGTATACAAATGGTAAAATATTAAGAGTGTAAATTTTTTATACAGATTGTGTAATTTTTTGAAAGACCCAGTTTTGGGTTGGAAATAGTATAAAAAATACAAAGGAGACTGTCAAAATTTTTGTAAGAATAATAAATGATAAATGATAAATGGAATTTGAGTATAAATGAATGGGTTTAATGTGAAAATGATTGATAATTGGATTATTAATGGGTTTTATGGATTTCTGGTGACCTCACATTTATTTCTTTTGCATAAAGGTCCTTACCTTTATTCCATTTACATAAAGGTCCTCACCTTTATTATTTTGCATAAAGTTCCGCACCTTTATTATGCTTTAATGACTTCTTTTAATAATCTTGCTTAAGTACTAAAGCATGTACTTAAGGAATCTTCCAATGCATTTTGTCTTCTTCCAAAGATTCTTCTTTTCCTTATTCCATAGCTTTCATTCAATGTCCCCACTTTTAAGACAAATGAGAGTGATTATTCTCCTTTTCTTACTTTTAAGAAATAATTCAACTTTCAAACTTGCTTTTTAAACTTTCAAATCTTTTTTCTAGTTTCAAGGTAGTGGATTTTCACTTTTATGATAACTTTCCTTTTCTTCCAAGAAAAGTGTCCTATCTCCATATCATCTCTTTGTCTTCTTCTTCCTTTCCCCATTTTCAAGATAATGGGTTCACATGCTTCAAAATAGCTTTTCTTTCTTCTAAGAAAATGTTCCATTTTCCCATCATTTTTTTCTTCTTCCAACACTTCCCATTTTCAAGATAATGGGTTCACATCTTTTCAAGCTATCTTTTATTTCCCTCCACTTCTTCAAACTTTAATTTTTCCACTTATGACTATTTATCTATAAATACCCACTCTTGGGATCATTTTTCTCACCATATTCTTTTGCTAAGGAAAACTCTTTCTCTTCATCTTATTTTCTTATAAAAAAATCTCCTTATTTTTCTTCAAAGAAATGGCATCATCTTCCCAAGCTCATAGAGAAATTAAAAGGGTGGCCCCTCTTACTCTTGCAAATCTTCTTATAGTGGAGTCTACCTATAGGCACCATGTGTTCTTTTCCTTGGCTCGTCATGGTTTAAGTCAAGGTAATGAAATTCCTCTTTTAAATGCTCTCTTTACTCATTTTTGCCCGAAATCTCCCATAAATATCAAATATAGGAGTGGGAATATGCACGAGGCTCGGTCTTGGTATAACCAACTTCCAAGAGCAGTTCAACTCAGTATTAATTCCATCAAATTTGATCTCTTTATTTCCAGTCTTTCTTCATCTCAAGTTAGGTCGGACACCAACGTCCTACCCGCAATCATGGAAAGGTGGATGGATTCCACCCACACGTTTCACCTTCCTATTAGTGAGATGATTATCACTCCATTTGACTTTGCCACCACAACATAAATTTCTTTCGAAGGAGAACCCATTCCTTTTGAAGCTTGTTTATGTGAAGGTAACTCTAAAACCCAACATGATTATATGAATTCTCTTCTTAGAGTCACCCTCCACTAAAAAAAATGGACACATTTCTTATACTGAACTAAAACTCTTGGTTTTTGAATGAGCTATTACTTCCCCAAGCTCATGGATTAACAAATAAGGTGCTTCCTTCTCTATCTCTTTGGCACCATACTTTTTACCAATACCTCTAATACGATGGATCTTTGGGATCTTTCAAAGGTTAAAGACAAGAATTAGGGTTCCTCGACTTTATTTCATCTCTACTCTTTTAAGGACCAAGCAAGTCGACGACGAGTTGTCCTAAGTGGCAATTGGAGGACTATTGAGGTAAGCTTTTCTAATTTTTCTTTAACAACTATTTTTTCCTCAATGTCATGCTCACTTTTCTCTCATTTCTTAGATACGGATGTATGAACTCAATAGTTTCAAGTGTCCTCCTTTTTCTCAAAAAGCTATTCTAAAGATTCCTCACTCTTATGATGATGAGGAAATAGAGGAGTTTGCTTCTAATGATTGCTTCCCCAAGAGTAAGGCTTAGATTGGGTGTAAAACTATCCCAAAGATCCCTTTTTCATTATATAGACAACAACTCAACTCCCTTTCTTGGGATGAGTTAAGATATTCATCTTCAATTCTTCATTTTTCTCAAGTTCTTTATGGTGAACTTCTTTATTTTATTTCTTTTGTAGATTATGTACCATCCATGGGATGAAATCGAGTGATTTTTTTCCTTCCTTTAATATGCGGCTTACCTTACCCGCCTAAGGATTCTTCTTAAAGGTCCCTCAACTCTTGAATGGTTCCTTGGTGAAAGAACCTATGCTTGGTTTTTAAGGCTGAAAGATAGGAAAGTTCCTATATCACCTCCCCTTTCCATGTATTGGACTACATCTTTGGAGGGGGAGGAACTTAAAGAAGCTCTAGGAGGAAAAGATTGTAGACCTGACTTCTCTTCTCTTAATGATGGTAAAGAATACTATAACTTCATTTCTTCCCATCTTCTAATATCTCTCCCCCTATCTCATGCTCTCTCAAGTTCCTAAACTTATACTAGAAAGCAGGCTCTATAGGATTTAGCTAGTTCTTCTCATTTTTCAATCCATGCGGATATGGCAATTTCCCATTCGGAAACTATTCTAAGTGATGTTCAAGACCTAGAAGATTCAGGGATTATGACCATGGATTATAGTGGAAATTTCATCCAAGAGCAACTTCCTATTGAGGCTATGCCACCGATGGCTTTCTTTCCACCTAATATTACTCATATAAGTGATTTTCCTTCTTCTCTTTCTTTATTATGTATTCCCTTAAAAATGGCAACTAATTCAACTAATGCAATCTCCTGGATTCCAAGGAGTATGACAAAAAAGTTTAAAAAAAACTCTTAATTCCGCTAAAACCTACATCTCTAATCTATCAAGGAAAAGAAGCAAGACAATTGTAAGTAATATTGTCCTATTATAACAAACATATGAATGTATGTTATGCATGAGTAATGATCTTTAAATGTTTCATGTCATAGGCTTCCTTTAAGAAGAAGAACAAGAGATGGAAAGAAAAGGATAAAGTAGCCCTTGGAGCATCGTCAAGCCGTTAGGTGGATCAAACGATTCCCAACCCCATCTTAGCTCACCCAAGAAGAATTACCTCCACACTTCCGGATTATCAATGGAAGAGGACAGTAATGGAGAGGATTCCTCTATATATTAATTTTAATATCAACTTTGTATCTTGTAACAACTTTCCATGAATAATATTACTTATTTTTTTATCCTTCATGAATTGTTGTATATCCAAACAAGCCCCCAAGTGGCATTAATCATATTTCACTTTCCAATTAAGTTGAATCCTTAAAAATTTTGGGAAATCTTCCCAAATCTTGCTAAAATCCAAATTAGGATCAATCCCAAATGTATTAGGATTTAAAAAAAGTCCATCCAAAACAAGTCCCAAAGGTCAAGGGTCGTATGGCCTTTCCCCTGCACCATGCGGCCCTATTAGGGTCGTGTGGCACTTGGCAAGGGTTGTGCAACCTTGCTAAGGCCATATGGCCCTTGTCCTTTAGGCATCCAATTTTTGGGTCCTTTTTCTTGTTTCCTTTTTGGTTTTGGCACCCTTTTTCAACTTTTTTTCCCAAAAGGGTTTGAACTTCTTTCTCCAACACTATAAGTATACCTTTCATGCTCTTTATTTTTCACTCTAAACTCCAAAAATGGCTCATCATTGCTCTTGGGTTCCTAAGATCATTGCTTCCATTTTCAACATTATGTATGAAATTGCTCCTCTTAATTAGTGCTACTTGAGTTGTAGGTTTCTCAAGAGCCTAAAATACTTCAATTGTGGAAAGATTGACCTTGAATTCTTAGACGTCATCACTGAGTTTTGGGACAATGAAGCTCATGTATTTCATTTTCAAGATGCCAAAATTTGTCCAACCTTTGAAGAATTTAGTGTCATCTTAGATAGGTATCATAACCCTTTGAACAAAGTTTACATGGTGTATTTGGACAAAAGGTATCCAAGTAAGATAAATTTTTTTCTTTGACATGTCTCCCTCTATGGTTCAAAGGCATACCATAAATGGCCAATGGATCAATCTTGATACCTTAATCCCTTACTTTGAGAAATTGGACAAAAAGGATCCCGTTTGGCCTAGAATCTTCATCTTTTGCCTCTTTGGCAAATTTCTCTTAGTTGATTATGATGACTTAGTAGACTATAGGGTTCTATCCATTGTGGAGGGTATCCTTAAAGGTGAGAATCCCTTTCCCTTAATTCTTGCAAAAATCTTACGAGGTTTGGATGAATGGAAGGCCATTATAACTTTTAAAGAAAGTCCATTGCTCTTGCAAGTAACCATTCTATGTTTTTACTCTTTATTTCTTTTCTTTTCTTTTTCTTTTTGCTATAATTTTTGCCTAAATTGCCTTCTTTTCAAGAGTTGGCAACTTAGTGAGCTAATTTTTCTTCATTTTCTTTTCTTTTTTGCTAGATATGGCTACGAGAAAGGTTGCAAGTTATTGAAGCAACAGATGCTAATCTTGAGAGATTTAAGCCTTCACATTATCCTAAAAGGAAGAGCCTTGTCCTTTTCCACTCAAAAAGGGATTGGACCATATGGATGGGTACCCTAAGTAGCAAAGATATAAGGTGGACATATCCTTGGTGTCATCTTGATAACTTTGTCCATCACAATGGACCACATGGGGTTACCTTAGCAGGGTTGTATTATTCATCCTTCTACCTCCCTCAATGCATTACTCGCCAATTCAGTGGAAGACAAACCATCCCATAAGTCGCCTTAATTTCATGCAAACGCCTAACCCCGTTATTTTTTGAACGGATCAATAACTCTTGAGAATCCAATAGGACTTTCATCTCTATGTCCATTCCTTATGACCTTACTTATACCCAAGATTATTTTACTTGGATCCATTCTCAAAATTTTATGCCAAGAATGCAAGTGAAAAGGCAAATAGCAGATGAAGATGCGATGCATGATACAAATAAGAGATGTAAAGGCAAAGAAAATATGCTCTAGATTATACTTAGCTCATAAGATGTAACCTTTTTTGTAGCAATGTTTCCTTAGCAAGCAATCATTATAATTCCATGTAATATGCAAATTTTAATAAAAGTACAAGATTGAATTGCTTTTGGTCTCTAATTTTGCATTCATTCTCTTTGTTTTTTTTTATCTCTCTTTATTTGCTTTTATTTTTGCCTAAGTCGCCTTTTTGGGTTTATAACTTAGCAAGCATCTTATTTTTTCAAATCATGTTTTTTTTTTCAAATGTAATATTTCTTTAGGCGATCTAAATTTATAGGCTTGGTGGACTCATTGCCATCTAAGTCTGATAACTTAACTACTCTATAGGATAGCTTTTTGGTTACTAGGTATTGGCCCTCCCAATTAGGCTTAAATTTCCCTCTAGGGTCTGTGTGAATTGGTTTTATTTGCTTAAGCACTAAATCTCCAACCTTAACCTTTATAGGCTTAATCCTTTTACTGAAAGCTTTGGCTATCCTTCTCTGATAGGTTTGGGTTCGACACATAGCCTCCAACCTCCTTTCGTCCAATAAGGCTAACTCTACATATCTATGTCTAACCTTCTCTTCTTCGGGAGTACACGCCTCTAAAATTGCCCTCAAGGATTGTATTTCTATCTATATAGGCAAAACAACTTCAATGCAATATACTAAGGAATAAGGATTCAGGTCAATTGAACTTCTAGTAGTCATCTTATATCCCCATAAAGTAAATAGCAATTTTTCAGCCCAATCCTTATAGGTATCAAACATTTTTCTTAGAATATTTTTCATATTCTTATTAGCAACTTCAACTGCTCCATTAGCTTGAGGCCTATAAGGAGTATACTTACGGTGTTTTACCCCATAACCCTTAAGCAAGCCTATAACTTCTCCTTGAAATTGAACTCCATTGTCGGTTACTATGTGATGGGCACTCCATATCGTGCAATCAAATTCTTCTCCATGAACTTTGCCATTTGTTTTGCCCTTAGCTTCTTGTAGGATTTTGCCTCTACCTATTTGGAAAAATAATCTATGGCTACCACAATGAATTCATGACCATTTATGGTCGAAGGTGTAATCTTACCAATTATATCTATCTCCCAAGAAGCAAAAGGCCAAGGCGATAATAACCCTTGTAATTTTGATGGTGGTAAATGTCTCAAATCCCTATGAATTTGACAAGCATGGCAAGAACGCACCACACTCACATAATTTTTTTTTCCATTGTCAACCAGAAATACCTTTATCTAAAGATCTTTTTGTCTAACTCTTTTCCGTTCATATGTTATCCACATACCCCAGCATGAACTTCTTTCATTACATCCTGGGCTTCCTTGCCATATATGCATCTTAACAATACCCCATATGGCATTCTTTTATACAATTGCTCAGCTATCAATACAAATTGAATAGCCATTCTTCTTATGATAACTCTATCTTTTCTTTAAGCTCCTTCGGGAAATTCTCCTTTTTCCATATACTTTTAAATGTCATGATACATGGAAGATCATCTTTTACTTCATTCATTACCCATTCTAATTGGTAACAAGGGATACCACTTAATATGACAGGCCGAATAGGAAGCTTAAATGGGTCATCCCATACAAAAGCCAAACCAGCTAAAGCGTCAGCCATTTGATTTTCATCCTTTGATATATGCATGAGGAGCACAAGGGTAAATTGTTGTAGGTTCACTTTCAAATGATCATGGTATGATCATAATTTTTCCTCTTTAACCTCCCATTCTCCTTTAGCTTGCTCGAAAATAAGCATAAAATCTCCAAACACTATTACTTCTTTTACTCCTAAGGCTATTAAGGCTCCGAGTCCAAACAAACAAGCCTCATACTCAACCATATTGTTAGTAGCCTTAAACCCTAGCTTCTTTTCCATAAAGATTTTCTCACCATCCGATGTAATCAACATAACTCCTATACTAGCTCCTTTGTTATTAATTGCTCTATCAAAATACATTTGCTAAGACAACCCTAGCAATTTCCTCGATCCAAAAGAAAATGTAATCACTTTGATAAGCAATCTTCCTCTCGCGATCTCAATTCTTGATGCCACATCATCGGGCTTCGGCTCAGGCTCAAGGTGTGTCAAAATCGATGTCAACAGTAATAAAATATGATTCATGAAAACATAAATTTTAAGTTATAATTAATTAAAAGTCAAGTCAGAATTTCTTAAATAAAAAACCTAGTCTTCGAACCCAATCTGTTCAAAGGTCTAGTGCATTTTATACTTGTGCAACAAAATTGGAGTTATTTTTGGGTTTTTTCCTTATATTTTCCCATTAAAAATAAATTTAAGGTGGTGACTCCTCGAAAATAGATTTTCAAAACTGAATTGAACTTAAAACAAATTTCTAAACTAAAATGAAACAAAAAGCAAAGAACATGATAAAACATAATATCAAACCTATCAGAGGAAGAGCAAAAAAAACGATAAGGTATTTCGCGATATGAGACCGAACCCCAAATAAGTGTTCTGATTCCTCAAGCGAATTGGAGCAGCGCTCGAGGGAGGCCTCATAGTTGGCGACTCCATTGATGACTTGTCATTTTTTCTAAATGAAAAAGAGGACTACCAATTGATTCTGAAAAATAAAATATTTTTCAAAGCAATTCAAAACTTGGCTTTCAGATTAAAACTGACTTTGCATTGCATGCATCACTACATGGACTCTTTATCCACTACCAGTTATGAATTTTAGCCTGGGTACAAGTAGCATTGAGCTGGCAACCCTCCTTGGGTATGTTTGGAGATAGTGAAAGTATCTAGACTCGCGATGAATCTTTAATCATTTTGAAGAGTTCTGCAGTACCATTTGACCCACACAAACTTCTTTTTCACATGTGTTTAGGAATATCGCTACTCCACGGGACCCTGATTAAGCCAAGCCACCTAGACTTAATGTAATTAACTCTAGAACTCAACCCTCTTAGGGCCCATGTGTCATAATAAATTAGCTTCCATGATCATGAAATAGATTTTCTCATGCATTCATGCATATCATGCACACATATGTTTATGAATAGACCATGCCTCCTTAGATTCATGGACCAAAGACCAAGAGTTGGTAGTAAAAACTTAGACAGTCTTTAATCGAGAAAACCCAAAAAAAAAATACTTACATAAAAGATGTACAAACTTGACCTGCACCCGAAAATAGTGAAACTAATCACCTTACCCGAAAGAGGTACAAACCTGACTTGTACTCGAAAATAATGAAACTGATCCACTTACCTGAAAGATGTACAAACTTGATCTGTACCCAAAAATAGTGAAATTGATCCATTTACTTAAAATCCTACAAACCCGACTTATACCCTAAACAGTGAAACCGACACACTCATCCATAAATTGAAAAATCGACGAAATTGTAAAAAACCTTCCCAATCACCAAATGAACCATATAGCTGACCGTGTGAAACTAACCCATCAAAAGTACAATACCAAACAAATAGTGAAATCGATCTACCAACCTAAATAGTGAAATTGCTTCACTGTTAGCTATACAGTGAAATTGACCCATCGAAGCAAAATCAAACAGTGAATCTGATCCACCAAACATTTAATGTATCCGACCTATACCTAAAATAATAAAACCGACCCATACTAGTGAAATTAATCCACCAACCAAACAATGACCCTAATCCATTCACCCAAAATTGATCCACAAACCAAACAGTGAACTTGACCCACCAATAAGAAAGCCATATACCTGACTTGAGCATACCAAACCTATGCCAAAACTGACCCATGGATTCGATCCATCATATTGTGAATCTAACTTATTGATTTAGAGGATTCTTTTTTCTTGAAAGTCGCACATATCAGACCACACCAATTTTTAGTTGAACTGGCCTTTCACTATGTATAATAGACCTGCACTTTTGCTACCAATTACTCATTAACTAATCATTTTCCTTTCCTTTTATGTAAGGTACTAATGGTCGATGAGAGTAACCTTGAAACTATGAACACTCTACTTATCACCCTCCTCAAAAGACAAAAAGACACCTTATAGGCTGCTCTAGAGGCCCAATAGAATATGTTCATCAATGCCCTAAATAGATAACGCCAATCCATTATCCATGAACTTAAAGGGATGCTTGAACAAAACCCTGATACTCCTCAACATCCTCAAAACCTCAACCTATCTACCTCAACTCCTCATGTTATTAATTTGGCCAATAATGGGAAGGCCTCTAAGAATGCCTCTGTCCACTTCACCTCTCACACCGTACCAGCCGCATCTTTAAATCTTTTTTGGGAAGGAGACAGACCTGCTATAGTTGAGGCCTGAAAGCTTATGGAGAAATTCGAGGCCATAGAAAGAACCCTTAAGAACTTAAAGAGGCATGATGTTCTGACATACATGGACTCTTTAGCCCTGTTCCCTAATGCTAGGCTTCCTTCCAAGTTTAAAATGCCTTTTATGGACAAATTTGATGGCATCACTTGCCCCAAGACCCTCATAACGATGTATGTGGGAACAATGACTCCTTTAGGTGTTAACAATGTGCTCCTTGCTCAGTTGTTCCAACAAGTATTGACTAGTGCTGCTGTTAAATGGTTTATCAATCTGGATGTTAATTTCAAGAAAACTTAGGACAACATTTGTAATGCCTTTATCAAGCAATATCACTACAACATTGAGGTGGATATTACTTAATGGGACCTCTAAACCACCAAACAACAACTGAGGCAGTCTTTTTCCATTTTTCTGACTAAGTGGAGAGCTAAGGTTGCCCAAATGGTAAACCAACCTACAGAGGAAGAAAATATTGACATTATTGTTAAGAATCTCCTGCCAGTCTACCAAACTCACCTCCAAACCTCCCTAACTTCAAAGCCCTTGTTGCCACTGCTTATAAGATAGAGGACTTGATTCAAAGTTGATAGATCAAGGATAAGTCTTCAACTTTTAGCTCAAGATACCGGAGGAACCCCAACTATACTCTTAACAACATCACCAATAACTCTACTAATTAGAAGAGTGAAGAAGTAGCTAACATCTCTACCCACCAACCTATGAGACTAGAAAGAAGATCTTTCACAGATTTGGGCCTCCCTCTCAGTATTGTGTATAAGAAATCCCTGAAGGCTAAGCTGGTTAAGCCCTTAGAGACAAGACCACCACCAAACCCAATACCGAGGAGCTAGAACATGAATGAGTATTGTGAGTAACATCAGGCTAAGGGGCATAAAACCAATGACTGTAAGAACCTGAGGCATAAAATCTAGGATCTTATGGATAGCGGAGATATCCTTCCCTTAAAAAGTCAGCCAAACATAAACACCAATCCTTTCCCAAACCATCAAACAAATATCCATTTCATCCACTCCTATGACCTCGAGCTTGATCAAGTCAAGTTCCAATTATTATTATGTCCTCGACCTAAATGACTTTATGGAGGAAATTGATGTCATAATCAGGAGTGGCAAATTTACCCAACCTCCAGCATAGCCCATCCAACCATCATCCTTCATACAACCCATTCCCCTACCAATCGAGAAAATAAAAGCTTCTAGTGAGCCTGATAAGGATGTCGTCCTCAAATAACTAAAAAAGGCCTAGGCTAACATCTCAATATGGAGCCTTATCCAGTCATCCTACCCTCATTGCTAAACTCTTTGCATGGCTTTGAATCAGTGTCAAGCTCCTATCAAGATCTCCCCAAAAACTTTGGTTGCCTCTCTCACAAAAGCCACAACCATCTCTTTTACCATTTATGACTTACCAATGGGGGAAATGAGCCACAATAATGCTTTATATATCATGGTCATGACCCAGAGCAAGATAGTACCCATGGTTTTAGTTGATAATGGGTCCACTCTAAAAGTCTTCCCACTAAAAGTGGCAAGTTACCTGGGTTTAGAAGCTTCAGATTTCACTCCTTCGATTATATAGTAAAGGCTTAAGATAATACCAAGAGGGAAATGCTTGGAGTGGCCACCCTGAATCTGATAATTGGGCCAGTCACCACTCTAATCCCATTCCAAGTCATTGATGTGCTCGCCTGCTTTAACTTACTACTGGGTAGACCTTGGATTCATCAGGCCAGAGCTATTCCCTCATCTCTCTACCAAAAGCTAAAACTCCCCCACGGGACCTCTATCATCACTATCAAAGGTGAAATGTATGGGAAGAGTGAGGTCCCACCAGCTATGCCAATACTAGAGATCCAACCCAAATCGACTAGGTGCTATGATCGGAGTTCTCTTTTGATACTATCAAGTTCATCCATGTAGAATAAGGTAAAGAGCTGGTTTCATTTTATTTTGACCCCTTTAGGAGTATTGTTGTGCCTAACATTTTGAGAAACATAAATTATTTTCCTGGCCTAGGACTTAGAAGAGACCAACAAAGGATCATCTCTTTCAATGACTACCCTATTTCGAACCAACCTTTTTTGCTTGGATATCAACCCACAGAAGCAAACCTGGAAGAGGTGGAGGAAAGGGCCAAAGCTAGAACTCAGGTCCATAAAGAAGGTAAAGCCTATGACTAAGAGATGTGGCCCTACTTCTCTACTCTGAATGGGTATTTTGTGAAATAAGGAGAAAATTTTCCCTACTGTGGATTCCCTTAACCCTCCTATTGTCCCATAACTAAGAAAATGATCCCTGATTTTGAAATTTTTTTTTATGTCAGGCTCAACTTGGAGGACTGCGAGCCCATCTATATGTTAGACCTGGATTGGGAGGAAAATATGGAGATTACTATCTTTGAGCAAATTTCCAAGATATAAGAGAGAGTAGAAATAGACCCTACCGAGCTTATCCAACTAGCATTAGCCCTACTTGACAATTGGCACTATAAGAAGTAGTCCAGTCTAGATGTCGAGTCTCCTGTCCAGTTCAATTATCCAGTTGAGTTAGAGTCTAAGTCAGAAACAAATCCTGAGTTCGAGTCTAAGTCAATCGAGTCGTTTTCTTCTTTCGAGTCTGTAATTAATCTTCCTAGTCTATCTTTTAACTTCAATGTAACCAAAGACAATGGAACTTTCATCAATAATAAAAAGTTTGATCTTTCTTACTTTCCTGTGTCTCCTTTTCCACTTACCAATGAATCTAATATGAATGAGATATCAAAAGAAAGTGAGAAAAATGAAAGAAAGAAAAAAAGTAAAGAATCAATTAACATTGGCACAGATGATAAACTGAAGATCATATACATTGCATCATCATATTTTGATAAAACAACCTTATGCATTGCAATTAAAGAGTTCACGGATTGCTTCGTATGAGAGCTTAAAGACATGATCAAGATTATCCAAGCATAACAATTCATAAAATTCTGACTTATGATCATATCAAGTATATTAAGCAAAAACTGAGAAGACTTAAAGTAAAATGGTTTTTGAAGGTTAAGGAAAAAGTGGCAAAGCTACTGGACAATGAATTCATCGAGCCCTGTCAAATTAGCTGCAGCTCCTGTCAAAGGCGATGGATCATTTAAGCTAGAGTTCCTGAATGAGGATGTCATGGAAATAGAACCCAAGGTATGGAAAATGTACTTCGATAAGGCAGCCAATAACAGAGGATATGGTGTCATGGTAGTACTAGTCATACCTCAAGAAGATCATTTGCCCATGGCAGTCAAATTGGCCTTTGAAGTAATTAATCATAAAGTTGAATATATAGCCTGCATCTGCGGACTAGAATGCATCATAAACATGAGAGTTAATTACCTTAAGGTTTATGGGAATTCTAATATGATTGTTTCTCAAGCTCTTGGCAATTGGAAGATCAGGGAAGTGCATTTAGTTCCTTACTACTAGCACATTTGTGATTTAGCAGAGAATTTTCATGATCCTTCCACTACTTGCCTAGAGCAAAGAATTAGTTTGTTGATGCCTTGGCAACCTTGGCCTCTATGATAGATATGATGGGAACTGAGATAGTCTGACCAGTGGTTATCGAAGTCTAGAGACAATCGGGATATGATACAACTTGTATGCAAAACCAGGTAGCATATCGAGTCATAGCCTCTTGCAGTTCTTGGCAATCCAACCATAAAATCCATAGTTACCCTCTCCCATTTCGATTTCAGCAAAGGCAACTCTTGGAGTAATCTTGATGGTTTCTGATGCTCGAACTTGACTTGCTGACAAGTTAGACATTTGGCTACATACTCCACAACATCTCTTTTTATTCCACTCCACCAATATGAATTCTTGATATCATGGTACATCTTTATTGCACCTGGATGCACATTATACTTGGCATGATGTGCTTCCTTAAGAATCATATCTCTTAACCCATCAACTGCTGGGACATATAATCTGCTACCATGCCTCAACATGCCATCAGCCACATTAAATCCTGAATTTTTTTCTGATCCCACATCATTCTTTATCTTTATCAACTGAGGGTCTTTGTCTTGAGTTTCTCTAATCTGATCGATGAGAAGCGGCTTGACTTGGAAGTTTGCCAACAGCACTCATGATTCTAACAATTCCAAGCTGATCCCCATATTATGCAATCTGTGCAATTCCCTCACTAAAGGTCTTCTATTCACTTGTATATGGGATAAACTCCACAAGGACTTCCTGCTCAGAGCATCGGCTACAACATTAGCCTTCCCTATATGATATAAGATTTAACAGTCATAATCCTTAAGCAGTTCAACCCACCTTCTCTGCCTAAAGTTAAGATCTTTCTGCTGAAGTATATACTTTAAACTCTTATGGTCTCTGAAAATCTCACACTTCTCACCATACAAGTAGTGTCTCCAAATCTTCAATGCAAATACTACTGCAGCCATCTCAAGATCATGAGTTGGATAATTCATCTCATGTTTCCTCAGCTGCCTAGAAGCATAGGCTATCACCCTTCCATGCTGCATAAGCACACAACCAAGTCCTACTCTCGATGCATCACAATACACTACATATCCTCTTTCACCCGACGGTAAAGCTAAAACAGGTGCCATGGTGAGACAAGTCTTCAACTTCTGGAAGCTCTCTTCACATGTATCTGACCATAGAAATTTAACTTACTTCTGGGTAAGCTTGCTCAAAGGAGCTGCAATCTTAGAGAAGTCTTGAACAAACCTCTTGTAGTAGCCTGCGAAACCCAAGAAACTTCTAACTTCTGAAACATTAGTGGGTCTAGGCTAGCTAAGAATTGCATCAACCTTTCTAGGATCAACTTTAATCCCTTTGTTGTTCACTACATACCCCAGAAAGCCCACATTCTCAAGCCAGAATTCACACTTCAAAAATTTGGCAAATAGTTGATGCTCTCGCAAAGTCTGCAACACAATCCTAAGGTGTTCCTCATGCTCTTCTTTACTCTTAGAATACACAAGAATGTCATCAATAAATACAATGACAAACTTGTCCAAGAATGACCTGAACACCCTATTCATCAAATCCATGGTCAATCCAAATGGTAACACTAAGAACTCATAGTATCCATATCTGGTCCGAAATGCCGTCTTCGATACATCCTCATTTCGAATTCTCAACTGGTGGTACCCTTACCTCAAGTCTATCTTAGAGACATGACTTGCACCTTGTAACTGATCAAATAAATCATATATTCTTGGCAAGGGATACTTATTCTTGATGGTTATCTTGTTGAGCTACCTGTAGTCGATACACAATCTCATAGAACCATCCTTCTTCTTCACAAAAAGTATAGGTGCTCCCCACGGTGAACTACTGGGTCTAATGAATCCCTTGTCAAGCAAATCTTGCAATTGAGTCTTCAATTCTTTCAACTCAACTGGTGCCATACGGTAGGGAGGAATAGAAATTGGACTCATGCCAGGTAGCAACTCTATACCGAACTCTATCTCTCGATCAGGTGGCAAACCAGGCAATTCTTCAGGAAATACGTCCGAAAACTCATTGACTATAGGAATCTGCTCCATACTTCTCACTTCCTTACTAGTATCCCGGACATAAGCCAAATACCCTTGGCAACTCTTCTTTAACAACCTTCTTGCCCCAATGGCAGATATCACATTGTATGGCACTTCACTTTGCTCCCCTTGGAATTCAAATTCCTCACCCGAAGGTGGCTTAAAGACTAGCTTCTTTCCATTACAATCTATAATGGCATAGTGTTTGGACAACCATTCCATGCCCAAGATCATATCAAACTTCAACACTGGCAACTCTATCAAATCCACATCTAAGCTCTTGCCACCTATGCTAACCACACAAGATGGATAGGAGTTCTGAACTTCAATTTCTTCCTCTAAAGGAGTAGAAATAACCAACACACTCTCAACCAATACACAAGGCACATGCAACTTTTTAGCAAAATAGGACGACACAAAGGAATGCGTAGTTCCCGAATCAAACAATACTCTAGCATTCAAGGCTTGAATCGGAAGAATACCTGTAACCACTGTGTTGGATGCTTGAGCTTCATGCTGAGCTAAAGCAAAAATTCTCCCTCTGCCTCTACCCATAGGAGTCGATCTAGAAGCCTGAGCCTCGTGCTGACCTGATCCTCTGCCATCCTCCACAGTCCTGCCTAAAATACCTCTACCTCCCCCTAGCTACTGACTAATGCTCCTCTCTCTGCTCATCTGCACCGTAGCCTGAGAAGCCTGAGGTCTACCTCCAAAGGGTGGATGTGGGCAATTCTTAAGAAAGTGACCTTGTTGTTCACATCTGAAACAAGTTTCCGATGCATAATGGCAAAGCCCACTATGGAATTTGCCGCATGAAGAACACAAAGGTTTAGGAGCCCTGGGTGATGCAAAGCTAGCTGATCCCTGACTCATCTTAGAAGTAGGTCCAGGAGTAGTTCTACTCTACTGTAATCTCCCTGAAGGTCCTCCATACCCACTCCTAGGAGCTGACTTCTAGGCCACTACCATAGTCTTCATCCCACTGTCTGGCTTGGAAGAACTATTAGCCTTGAACTTCTTCTTTTCAACCCTCTCCGATCTGGCTTCCATTTCCCTGTTCTCAATTATCCAAGCTTTGTCCACCAGCTTGGAATAAGAATCAAATTCAAGGGCAGCTAGAAGTTTGAACAATGGAGCCACTAACCCTCTACGAAACTGCTGAATCCGTGCCACTTCTGTAGGCACTAAGGCAGGAGCAAACTTATTAAGCTGTCACAACCCGTTCCCGCAGTCGGATCACGACGGTCCTAGGGCACTGGAAATGCCAATGGCGATGGACACCCGTAGAACCCAGTATCAATCACATTCATAATATACATATATATTTATCGCAACGGAATAAAACTTATCTATCATCTGTTACACATGGCATATCTATGCATATATATATATCCAATCAATCATAAAATATTATTCATTCTAAAATACTATCTCATATATCTTCATAAACATATGTATATCTGTTCATGTCCTAGCTAACCCATACATACCCCATGGAGCAGCTAGATATGAACATCCAAAATATAGAGTACAATATATATATATATACATCAGTAGTGCTGGCAGAAATCCCTGGATGATGAACGACAGGATTCTGTAATCTACTCCTCTCCTGAAATAAGGAAATAATGAGAAGGTGAGTATATAAGATACTCGGTGAATCTATATGCATCGCCAATGAAAATAAGATTTACAAAGGAACCAATGATATCAAATACTCAGAATAATCAATTGATAGAAGCATTTACAGTAAATGACATAATAGATCAATAATGAATATCAAAGGTTCAATACTATAGTGAAAAACAGATAAAGGGCTGGATTGTATAAAATTATACAATCTCCTGTAGCAATAAATCTGGACTATATGTGAACTATATGTGTACATACAATATCCTGTAGCAATATCTGTATCATAAGACAGGTCAGGTCTTATGGCTAGGTCCATAACCCATTTCCTAGCTACGGTATCAGTAATACAATGTGCACAAGGTCGACAGTATTTTCCCACTACCCTGTCGAATCGGTAACTCTGTTATGACGTATAAGGATCAATATCAAGAAACAACACATCAGTGGATACCATGATGCAACAATGGTATCCTCAATCT
>CANXYC010723245.1:0-24630 GCA_948193065.1 Aleurites moluccanus
GAAGATTTAGAAGACTCGACTAGCATCACAGCCTTATCTTTCCTCAAAGAAGGCTCAGCAGTCTTGAGCATGTCAATAAGCTCAGGAATGGTGGTATCAATCTTGTTCATCTGATAGTTCAACACAAACTGTGAAAAACTATCTGGAAAACTCTGTAGAATTCAGTCTATACTTAATTCATGATCCATCACGAATCCTAAGCTACCAAACCTCTATATAAGCCCATTCATCTTAAGCGCCTGAGCAGCTGCAGATGAACCCTCAACCATCTTCATTCTAAAAAGTTGCTTGGATATCTCATATCGCTCAACTCTAGCCTGTTCTCCAAATAGTTCCTTGAGATGGAAGATTATGGTTCCAGCATCCATGCCTTCATGTTGCTTCTGTGGCTCTATGGTCATACGAGCTAACATAATGCAACTGGCCAAGCTATCATCATCATCATCATGATGTTTTCTATATGCGTCTATAACATCTTATGGGGCATCATCAGCTGGAGTGTCAGGAAAAGGAGTTTTAAGGACATACTCTATCTTTTCAGCCTTAAGAACAATTCTTATGGACCGATACAAGTCAATGAAGTTTGATCCAGTTAATTTGTTGTTATCGATTAAAGAGCACAATTGCAAGTGGATAGTCATGATTCTAGGAACCTAGATGTAAAATAGATAGTTAGTATAAGTGAATGCATGATAATTAGGTCTTTAAATTACATGCATTACTCCCACTATTTTATTGCGAATTAACAACCATCACTGTTAAATCCGAGAAGAACTTATATGGAAGTTCCTCCTAATAGGTAAGTATCTGTAATTTCTAAAAATGATCCTAAGTGCCCCTGCAAATCAATTTTAAATCAAACAGTTGATATCACATATCTTTCATATCTCATATGATTACTTAATCATTTGGCTATTAACTCTTAATATATATATACATCATATGTATATATCACCAAACATGTCTCAAATTATCAAAAGCCCCTGACTGTGCCAGCCGACAAATGACATTTGTTAAGGCCCACCCTATTAATTAGGAAATCATATTTCCATGGAATAAATATGTTTTGTAAAGTGGTTCAGCCTGACTGCTCCCGCAACCCTCAACTTGAAAAAACTCTGGTTTACGCCATATTAAAGGAAGACTCAGCCTTAATATTTATTAAAGAAGGATTTCTTTCTTTTAAGCGTCTCATCATTTTAATCCTAGCATGCATATACTATATTTATTCATCATCAAGATATATATATATATGATAATCAAATTATATGGTCATGGATATGGGCAATCTACATTGACTTTTCGAGCCATGAAAAAGTCATAGGTCACACCTAGGTAGATGCATGAGATTACAACTTAAAGCTAAAAATTGAAATAACAATTACAATAATTTTTATCTTCATGTCTTCAAAGTACTTCTCCAAGTCGCCTTCGGTCTCCTTTTGGTCACCATAAGCCTCCGTCTTAGATCTCCAAGTTGGGCCTTTCTTTATTCTTCAAAAGCTTAATCTAAGTCTTATGTAAAATTACTTTTACATAACTTTTGAAAAATTAAAGAAATTTAAACTAACTATTACAGCTATCCAAAAGGCAACCAGGGCGCGCAGGCCCAAATTAATCAAATGCATGAATAGTTATATTGGTCAAGTCCATATCTATGCCGTCATGCCATCCATACATTCATAATGTAATTTCTAAAAATAATTTAAAGAAATTATTGCAAAAACTCTTTTTGCTTACTTTCCGCAGCTTATTTTTTTCGGTTTGAATTTGGTTTATTGAATTGACTTTAAATAAATTCAAAATTTATTTTAAAAATTCAGAAGCTAATTTAAATGAATTTATAATTATTAAAATAAATAAATCAAATCATCTTTATGAATTAATTTATAAAATTGCTAAACATCTCATGTAGCCATTTTACTAGATAACTCAAATCGAAATTTTTTAACTTTTAAAATTTCCAATCGGATCTAGTATTTTAATAATAATAAAAACTATTTAAAACCACCTAAAATTTATATAAATTTTAGGTTTAATTTCGAATATCCCTTTCAAACAATTTGAAAAATTTTGCAAAAATTTATTTTTACGCGTAACTAATAAAATAATTTCGTAAGTTTCGTACAAAAATAATTTTGCAAAATATATATTCTGGAGTTCATCATTTAATAGCCATGGTACATTAATAAATTAATCACATTAATTTTACTAATTAACCCAATACCTAATTCCATAAAAAAAAAGGTAATCCTAACCACATTAGGACTTGTAATCCTTAACTTGCAAGGATTAGAATGTTTTGCTTGAATCTCATTCAAACGAACTCTAAATTGAGCAAAACTAAAGCCTATGGATCAATGAAACGTTAAGTAGGATTATCATATAAACCCCAGCAACATTCACTCAAATTTTCATAACAGTAAATGCGAAATAATACGCTGCTGTATTTTAACCAAAAAATAGAAGTGTACAATTTTTGTAATTTCGCTTGAAACCATATCAAATGAACTCTGAATTGCATCAAATGAAAGCCATTCATCACATGAAACGTAATAGAAAATAATCATTTTTTTTTAGAATTTTTAGATGATCCAAAATAGGTCAAAAACTATTCCATAATCAGGGGCAGATTCATATCATAAACTGTTCAGATTTGAATCAAACCAAAACATCACAAAGGCAATCCATATTCACTCAAATCAAAACCAAATCAATTCAACCCAATCTATATCTCATCTATCATGGAAAACCAGCCTTGAGGAGGTGGATTTACTGAACTAAATGGTTCAACCAGCCATCCCAACCAAAGGCAACAAAATCGACATTAACGGTTTTGAAACCCTAACTTGCGCCAACTTTAAGCAAACCGAAACCAAGGATTTCAAAATTATTTTCCATTAATTTTAATCAATCATAGCCTGGCTCTGATATCACATGTTGAAATTTAGACCATTAGGTGCAGTGAAAAAATTTAAAAAAAAAATCCCAAACCAAGATCTCTATGTTGATTAAAATTGAAGATTAATTAAAAGATCAAGATCTTTACCTTCATATTTGGAAATATTTTCTTCACTTGATCACCAAGAAAGGGTTGTAGCAAACCACTATCTTTCTCACAAGATGAGGAAAGCCCGACTAGTAATTCATGTGAAGATCAAACAATAAGCTTTTAGGAAAGAGGTGCCAAAAATCCTTAGTTGCAAACCTTAGGATTTTCGGTTTGGATGGAGAAGGAATGGTAGCCGAATTCTTTCTTGATTTTCCTCTCAATATTTTCGGCCAAGGGATGTGATTTATGACTTAGGATTTTCTTAATTATGATCTCATCATATTTATATGGCCCTTAATTAATTAGATTTTAATCTAACGGCTTAGATTAAAACAATAAGTTTAATGACAATAATGCCATTAATGAAAGGTCAAACACACTCCTTTGACCTTGGACTTATTGATCCTAATAGTAACACAATCCAATGGTCCTAATTTAATTAAATACATCATATGTAAATAATTAAAGTAGATAATTAATTTAATCATATTAAATTATTGCAAAAAAAAACTCCATAATTAAATATATGAATTAAATCTCATTTAATCATAATTTAATTTCCTCTTTCACTTATTGTTTGAATCACTTCTATGCGTATGACCTAATAGGTTCCGTAATTAAATGGCAAGTTAAGTCCTTAATTATTTCCTTAAATTAATTTCGGAAACTCTTAAATGGAATTCCTATTTCCAAAATAGAAAATTTTCAAAAAAAGGTAATCCTTATCCAACAAGGATTATATGAATTAAACTTCTTTAATTCATAATCAGTTCTCCAGTTGAACATCTCTAACTTAAGTAGATCATGAGCGGTATCTTGCCAAACATCATGACCCCCAAGTAATCGGAAATTGTTAGTGGTAAGCAGAAACCCTAACACATGGACAATATTGTGCTACTAGTCCCTTCAAGCCCCTTTACCAATTTCGGTTTAATGTATGGACATTGTGTTAACTCCACTAAGCTGGCTACACCACACTTAGCCCAAATAGTAGTTCCTTGTAATCCGAGCATCATTACTAAAATGATTTCCTTAGAGACCATCTCTAAGTACTATCTACTTTGGCCAAAGATTTACAATAATGTTCTCATACAAGAGGCCTTAGGTAAAACTCTCATTCTAACAGTAGTTATGATATCCTTTGTTGACTACTTAAATATCTACGAGTGTGTCAAACTATACTCAAAGCCCACTCTTTAAGCAGACCCTTTAGGAGAGCTGGGCATGGAATTAAAGTGTAGCATCTTCACTCTAGATCACTCTTAAGCATCTCAAGTCTAAGGACATTTGCACATTTCCATGCAGAGATATGTCATTAAAATTGTTTAGATTTCCATATGACTATCTCCTGCGATCAATCCAATGTACTTACTACTCCTAGTAAGCATCCACATGCTATACTCAAACATCCCAATGTCAGCATCTTTATGAGAGCAAATGATTTGATCAAATCAAATAGTATACGCATGTGCTAGTCTTTCCGAATCAATAATGTCCATTCTTATTGATTCTATGACTAGGGAAATTTAGGTTAAAACATAATTACATATGATAAGTATCTCATTATCATGATCTCATCATGAATGCCTCCATGCTATATTTATTCCATGGACTTTAATAAATAGTTATACAATATTACTCTAAACAATAATAAGTATTGATTAATAAATAATGCCTTTTTATTAATATATTTCTAAAAACATCATTACAATGATTGTCTTTAGAGTAACTACACTAACAAATAGTTCAATGTAAACAAGTTACAAAAGCATATACTGATGGTGACAGAATAGCCAATAAGTATATCATAGGCTCGGTATAATATGAAAAGACAGATAAAGGGATGGGCTATATGAATTCATAAAGTCTCCAGTAGCATCAGTATGGACTATATGCGAACATACTGTCTCCAGTAATATCCATATCAGTAAGCATAAGACTGATTAGGTCTTATTGCCAGGACCATAACCCTTCCCAGCAAGGGTATTAATAATACAATATGCACATCGTCGACAGTATATTCCTACTACCCTGTCGGATCGGTAGCTCTGTCAAGCCACATTAGGATCAATATAAGAAAGAAACATATCAATGGACACCATTATGCAACAATGGTATCCTCCATATTAATAAGCTCGATATCATTCAATCAATTAGCAATAGAATCAATGGCATTACAATATATGAAATACAATCAATGATAAGTGGTATGGTAAACAACAAAGGTATGGAACAAAGGTTGGTTCGGCAAAGGAAATCGGTAGGCCAATTGGCATGTCAATGTTGCTAGCGACGATGGCATTCAAATGGTAGGCCTATGGAATACAAAGCAATAGGCCAAGGCAAAAACAACTAGGCATTTTATCAAATACTTGGTGGGCACAAAATGGCAAGCCAATAGGTTAGGTTTTGGTGCAAATTTGGCATACCCAATTCAACCAACAACAAGTTCACATTGTCAACAACACAATAGGATACAAATATAAAATATTAAACATCATTAAAGGCATCAAAATGGCTAAGGAATTCAAAGGAAAATCAAAGAAAAATCAAGGCCATGGATAGTGAAATTCCATTCGCCAAAATGGGGTTCAAACAAATGATTTCCAATTATCATTATAACGGTATAGGAATATACTTTGATGCATATAGAACTCACCTAAGGCTTCCAATTACCTTGGAAAATTTCTTTCCACCCAATTGCTTCAAAGAAGGTAAAATGCACAACTTTGACGAATCTTATTTTCTACACCAAAACAACTATCAATTAGTTACTTAATGGCTTCCAATTAACATATTCTAAGATCAATTGATACAAACTAACACTAATTAACATATCTCATTCATACAACTTCATTTAGATTAGGAAATTTAGGAATCTCTATCCAAATGCATCAATTGATGCAATCTAACCTAAAACCCATTCAATTCATCATCAAATTCATCTAAATAAACTATAAAATTGAACAAACTAATTCCTTCTCTTGATGGAGTGTTCTAGCCGAAATCTTCAAGCCCTTATTCCTTAGTTTTCTTTAGCTTTCCAAGCAAATTAATGGAGGAAAATAATAGAACTATGCCTAAACTCAATTTTTCCATGAATTTTTCTAAGAAATTTGGTGTAAAATGAAGAACAAATGGATGGGAAAGGAAGAGAAAAGGGTTCGGCTAAGAAGAAAAGAAAGAAGAAGATGAGAAAAATCTCTAAGTGTTGGCTTATATACAAAAAATCAAATGGCAAATTATATTTTGGTCCTTAAGTTTTCAAATAATTATACTTTGATCCTAACTTCTTCTGTAATTTATTCTGTCAATTCTGTTGGGATTTGGATTTCAATGTGGGGATTCAAAAGGCTTATTTTAATTTATACTTATTTATAAAAATAGTTTCAGAGTCATTCTGAAACCCAGACAGACTCATTTTCACTATTCGCCTTAAAGTTCCATTTATTTATGGTTTTGCCATTGGTTACTTTTTCAGTATTCCTAAATATTTTTCACCGTTTATTTTTACCAAAATTACACTTGCAATTATATGATCTATTATCCCCTAGTCAAAATTAGAAATTCAACTGTTGCCCAGACTGCTATTTTCTCGTCAGTGTTCCCGACACCGATGGTCTCCGAAAAAGTAATTCATTCACTTTCTAACTGTGTCTCTAAAATTATTTCCCATTATTTCAATGCTTTTAAACCATATATTGAGAATTAAATCATGCATATAAGTTATGATTTCCTAGGGTATTATAGGCAGCTGCCCCCATCTGCCAGTCCTGCTATTTTTAATCATTTGTCTCCCTTTTCCTTTTCATTTTGTCAATATTCTCTCAGTTTTTAGCTATGGAGCCTTATTTTTTGCACAATATGAGCCTATGGACAAAAACATTGAGAAAATGGAACGTATTAATCTTGGAACTTTTGGGATTAGTGATATGCCCACACTGTGGGGGGTCAAGGTGGATTGGGACTTCATGAAGGCTTGTATAAGGTTTTGGGACCGAGAAGTTCATGTTTTCAGGTTCGAGGCTAGCATGGATGAGATGTGTCCAAACTTCAAAGAGTTTAGTGCCCTTCTAGGGTCTAACCCAGAGGCTATCCTGGCTGCTCTAATCCAACTGGTAGGCTATTTCAACACCTTTCAGAGTTTGTTTGGTTTGGATATGGCTAAGGCTAGTCTTATTGCTGAATTTGACGATACCTATGGTTTTGAAGATCCTGACTGGCAGAGAATTCGAATGCATGCCTTAGCTTTCTGTCTTACTTCAGGTAACCTTTTTATGGGACCTTCCAGCTGGGGTGACATCAAGGTTGCTAGATTAATCACCCAAATAAAGAGTAGTCGTTCAATTGCAAGCATTGTCTTGGCTGAGACTATTCTTAGTCTAGATCGTGCATGCACAACTGCAGAGCCCTGGTCTATAAGCTCGATCATCTTATAGGTATGTTCTTCTCTTCTCTTTAAAAAAGTTATTTCTTCCAAATTACCTTTCTTATGAGGGATGGGGTTCTGTTTTAACAGGTTTGGCTTAAAGACCACCTAAGAGTGGTGTCTCCTCCCACTCGAGCTGACTACTCTGCTTCATGGTACCGGTCTAGAAAAATAGAAAAGAGACTAAATTCTGAAAAGGCATGGACCAAATGGCTGATTGACCTTGCCCTAGAGGAACTGTTATGGCTTTGTCCTTGGTATAAGATCATGAAGTTCATAACTATGAGCTTTGAATATCGGATGGTATATCTACTAGGTCTTCATATGGAGACCTTCTATCAGGCAACTAGAGTGATGTGCCAGATAGGCCATACACAAGGGGGTTCCCCCATATGGGGCTATATTTTAGTCAGTTTTGATTACTCCTACTGTGGCTATGGCTGTCACAAATTATTGGGCTCGGAGTTTCCATGTCATTATCCCTTCCCATCATTTTGGCAGATTGGAGACTTATGACCTCTGGTGGGCTGCTACGTCTTGGCCATCTGAGAAAATCAAGAGAGTTGCCATACTGAAAGAGATAGAGGGAGAGATTGTTGAAGAGGTGACAACTGACACACCTAAGGGGAATGATGCTGATGATAGTGATTCGAGGACACCCATCCTAGGAGGAAAAGAGCTACCTAGGATTTTTTTTAGAGAGACACAAATAAAACAAGACTCTCTTACTGACTATATATATATATATATATATATATATATTGTTTTTTTTTTTGCTCTAACTTTTGACTAAGCTGCCTTTTCAAGTTTTCAGCTTAATGAGCTCCATATTTTTTTTTCTTTTTCTTCTTTTTTTTTTTTTCTTTTAAGATGAAAGCAAAAGGTCATGAATGATAAAAACTTCACATACCCAAATTGGGCAACCTATGTACCTCCACTTTTCTTTATTATTATTTTTCTCTTCCTTTTTTTTAGGAGAATCAAATTAACATAGTTCTTGCTTACATTGGGAAAGACAATTACCATTTGATCTATACAAAATAACATTTCAAATGGTCCATATTACAAGGACTATAAAACTTTATTTCATTGAGATCCATTAAAATAGCACCTCCACCTGATAAGATCTGCTTAAGCACATATGCGTCAACCCAATTTGGTCTAAACTTTCCTCGAGGATCATGTACTGAAGCTCGGATTTCTTTGAGGACTAGGTTGTCTTCCTGTAAACCCCTATCTTTAACTTTCTTGTTAAAATGCTTAGAGAACTTATATTGGTAGCCCTGGATCTGATACAGGACATCCATTCTTTTTTCCTCAATAGCATTCAACTAGTCATGATACCCTTTCACCTACTCAAATTCTTCTAACTGGATTTCCCACATAACCCTAGCTGACCAGATCTCCATCTCGATTGGTAGAACAACTTCTATTCTATATACCAATAAATACGGTGTAGCTCATATGGGAGTACGAATGGAAGTCTAATATCCCTATATAGTAAAAGGTAATTGTTCATGCCAATTCCTATGATTATCAGTCATCATTTGCAGAAGAGTTTTAATCGTTTTATTGGCTACTTCAACTGCCTCATTAGTTTATGGTTAGTAAGGAGAAGAATGATGATGATGTATTTTTTCTTTTTTCAACAAGCGAATTTCTTTTTTCTGAAAATGAGATCCATTATTTGTAATGATCAAAGGGACACCAAAATGATAAATGATGTTGGTTTGAATGAAATGAGCCACCTTCTTATAATTCAATACTTGATAAGGGGTTGCCTCAATCCATTTTGTGAAATAGTCCACAGCCACTAAAATATATTCATGTCTGCCAGATGACTTGGGACTAATCCTCCCAATAACATCAATGCCCCAGTTTGCAAATGGCCAAGGAGTTACCATTGGGTGCAAAGGAACTAGGAGATTTCATTGTAACTTGGTATAGACCTAACATTTATGACACTTCTGAGCAAACCTAGAACAATCTTCATTCATGGTTAACCAGAAATATCCCAAGTTTGCAATCTTTCGAGCCAATGCAACACCATTCATTTGCAGGGCTTCTTCACCACCATGAACCCACTCTATAATTTGTTGGGCTTCTTTCTCGGTTACACATCTCAAATGTATATTATCCCATGCTCATTTGTATAGCACATTACCATTTGGTATGAAACTAGTAGATAATTGCCTTACCGTCCTTCTGTCTAATTTAATTGCTCCCTCTGGATATTTCTCATGCTTGATGAAATTGAGGATATCCCAAAACCATGGTCTATTATCTGCTAAGTGAACATGCATACACATAGTATCATGAGTTGGCTATCTCTTCACCTTAACTACCACTGGCCTGATTATTTCACTTCCCCTCATGTCCAACATGGATTCTAGGGTTGCTAAAGCATCAGCAAATTGATTCTTAGCTAAGGTTAGGTAATGGAATGAAAGTTCATGAAAATTTTGAGCAAGATCATCCAAACGTTGATGGTAAGGAACCAAACATTCTTCCCTTGTCTTCCACTTGCCAAGGGCTTGTGAAACAATGAGATTTGAATCTCCATAGACCTGCAAATAATTGATTCTCATGTTCACCGCTACTTCCAAACCAGTTATACAAGCCTCATACTCCATTTCATTATGTGTTACCTCAAATGCCAGTTTAACTGCCATGGGCTGATGTTCTCCCTCTAGAGTGACAAAGACTACCCTAGAGCCAAAACCCTTATCATTGGATGCTTCATCAAAAAATATCCTTCAAACTTCATACTTTACTTATAAGATATCTTCATCGGGGAACTCAGGTTCAAACAACTTTTTATCGATAGGAGTTAAAGCCAATTGATCAGCCACCACACTTCCTTTTACCGCTTTTCTAGCAACATACTTCAGGTTAAATGCTGTAAGAATTGCCATCCACCACGCCTTCTTACTTTCAAGAATAGACCTTTCCATAAAGAATTTCAAGGGGCTCTTATCAGCAAGAACATGAGTAGTGTAGGAACTTAAGTAATGTTAAAGCTTATGACATGCCAAAACTAAAGCAAGGCATAACTGCTCGATTTGGTTGTACTTAAGTTTATGAGCTAACATTCGCTTACTCAAAAAATAGATGGCATTTTCTTTATAAGGGTCTTCAACATTCTAGGCAAGTATTGCCCACATGGCTTTTTGGGTAACAGAGATATACAACAATAATGGCTTACTAGGCCTTGGAGGCTGCAAAACTTGAAGGCTCAATAAGTACTCTTTGAACTTTTCAAAGGCATTTTGACAATCATCATTCCACTATTTAGAAGCTCCCTTTTTTAACAATTTGAAAATTAGACCACACACATAAGCCATTTGTAAGATGAAGCGACTAATGTATTGTATTCTTCTAAGAAAACCCCTAATCTCCTTTTCAGTCTTTAAGGCTGGTATTTCTAAAATGGCTTTTGATTTTGTAGGATCAACCTCTATGCCTCTCTTACTAACCATGTATCCCAAAAATATACCAGAATATGCACCAAAAAGGCATTTAGTAGGATTCAACTTTAAATTGTATTGGTGAAGTCTAAGGAAGAATTGCCTCAACACTCATAAATGATCATCAGCTGTTAGAGATCTTATGACCATGTCATCTACATAGACCTCAATATCTTTATGTATCACATCATGGAAAAGAGTGGTTTCCATCCTTTGGTAGATTACCTCAGTGTTCTTTCACATAAAAGGCATGACCCTATAACAGTAGGTACTCCATTCCGTTACAAACATTATTTTTCCTTGTCGGGAGGATACACATGAATCTGATTATATCACGCATACAGATCAATTAAAGATACCATTTTTGATCTGTAATACCCTAGATGTATGCTACAGTTATTTAAGCAGTTACCTTAAGTATCGGATCGAAAACACCGACAATAATAAGAAAATTTAAAGAATTTATATAGTATGCAATTAAAGTTAATTTTTCTCAGTTACTAAGATAATAGAAGATTAAGAATAATAATATTTAATTATATGAACAAAGTATGGAAAATTATTAAAAATGATGAAAAATCAATAGAGTGATAAAACCGTAAATAAGTAAAACTTTAGGGGCATTTTGGGAAACCCATTGTCCACAACCCAAATTGACATTGAAAGCTATATGATGTTAAACTACAAATAAAAATAAGCTATTTCACTCACAACTTTGAAATCTAAAACTCAACAGAATTGACAGAATAAACTACATAAAGTTTTGGGGTCCAAGTATGATTAATGAATGTTTTAGGGAGTAAATTGTAATTTACCATTAATTCCACCTATATAAACATGCCTTAGAAGATTTTTCCTTCATTTCATTTCTTCTTCTTCTTCTCATTCTTTGGCTTAACTCACTCTCCATTTCTTCTCCAAATTCAAGCCAAGTTTGTGTAGGAAATCTAAAAAAAAAATCTTAAACCAACCTTGTATCTTCCATTTACTAACCATTTTTTACCTTGAATCACAAAGGCAATAAAGAAATCTTCACCAAAGGAATTTGGCACATACAACAACCTAAGGTAATATGATGATTTCTTTGATTAATTAGGTTAAATAAGTGTTAAAGATGATGAATTAGATGAGTTTAGTGTTCAATTGCATTAATTAATTGATGCATTTGGTTATAAATCCCCAATTTGGCAAACCCTAATTATAGTTGTCTATTACCAAACCCTAGGTTAATGATCTTTAATGTCTAATTAGCTTAAAATATGTTTAATTAATGCTAATGGAAGCTTATTTAATGATTGATTTGGTATGGAACACAATAAAGAGGAAGATTGCCTATTTTGCCTACTTTGAAGAAATTGGTGGAAAAGAATTTTTCTATGCAATTTGAAGCATTAAGTGAGTTTAATATGCATCATTTAACATGTCTATTGCATTAAAATGATGATTGGAAACCTCTCTTGAAAGCTCCATTTGGGCCGAACCATGAAGCACTATTCATCCTTTAAATTTTGCTTTGTTTTTCCCTTTGTTTCATAAGCCTATTTGATCCTTTATGTGTTGTTATTTGTTAGCTACCAAATGTATATTATGTTGCCTACATTGTGAGTTGTTTTTTTGATAGTTGGGCAATGTCAATGTTACACCAAAACCTTACCAAATGTTTAATGTATGTTTCACACCAAGTGTTTAATGAATTGCCTCAATGAAAAACCATAGGCCTATCATTTGAATTCTCATAGGCCTACTTTTTGTATGTTATTGTCGCCAGCAATATTGGCTAGCCAATTAAGCCAACCTATTTGACCTTGAATGAGTACCTTGTAACCAAACCTATACTTGATTTATATAACCATTATTATTGTATAAGTACCTTCTATTGCTTACAAGTAATTAATTGACAGTACCAATTGCTTGATTTGCATTCTAATTGAACATTGATGAGTTATTTGACTTCCATTGATATCCATTGACTTGTTCCAACTTTTTATTGGTTTATATGTTGATTTGACAGAGCTTCCTTATCTACGGGGTAGCGGGTAAATACTATCGGCAATGTGCACATTGTTTATTATGAACCCTAGCTGGGAAGGGTTAATTGTCCTACCTATAAGTTTTGATTAGCCTTATGTAAATTATATGTGATTATATATGATTAAAAGTGTTAAGGCCCAATATTTGTCTTATCCATATGATATGTGTATTGATAGTCTCATTATTGATTCTAAACCATTACTTCTGTCTATTTCCTTTTCTTCTATAATTTGGTGTGCAACACTATTAATTATTGATTGTTTACCTACTATTCATATTATTGCCAACATTTTACCTTTGACATGATGCATATTAGATTCACTAAGTATTTATATGCTCATTCCTTAGTTGTTTACAATTTTTCAGGGCAGGAGTAGAGGCAGATTCCAGAATCCCTTTCTCCATGGAATTCTACAATTATTTTGGCAGTGTAATTATTTAATTTCAGTGTTGTAAATTATTTTAGTTCCTCCATAGTTATGTATAAATGGTTATAGATAGACTGTATAAATGGATATGTGATATTATATGGAGGTTATTAATGATGATAGCATGTATGGTTAATGATTACAGACATCAAAACCACATATTACAGAATGACAGACTACATATTACAGAGTTACAAAATGTATCATAAGTTATAAATTGGATAATAATAAGATGGTAATTGGTTATGTAAGTGGATTCTATGGGTGTTAGTTGCCTCTGCAGTTCCTGCATCCTAGGACCGTCATGTTCCATTTTTGGGACATGACAAGATCCTGTCATGCAATCAACCAACAAGTCGATGTGAGGCAAAGGAAAATCATCTTTCAGGCAAGACTTGTTTATGTAATACCCTAGGAAACCCTATCTTGAATGCTTGATCTAGTTCTCAGTTTATGGTTTGAAATCATTGAAATGAATAGAAATAATTTTAGAGACACAGTTAGAAAGCAAATAAAATACTTTTTCGGAAATCGTCGGTATCAAAAACACTGCCGAGAAAATAGCAGTCCGAGCAACATATGATTTTTTTATTCTGACCAAGGGATAAAGAACCATACATATGCATGTGTAATTATGGTAAAAAGAAAGAGGTGAAAAATATTTAGGAACACTGAAAAAGTAAGTGATGGAAAAATCATAAATAAATGAAACTTTGAAGGGTATAGTGGAAAGTGGTCTGTCTGAGTTTCAGAATATCTCTAAAACAATTTTTATAAATAAGTATAAATAAAAATAAGCCTTTTGATTTCACACTTTGACACCCAATTCTCAACAGGATTGTCAGAATAAATTACAGAAGAAGTTGGGGTCAAAGTATGATTACTTAATAGTTTAATGACCAAAATGAAATTTATCATTTTGACTTAATATATAAGAATGCCTTATCAAAAATTTGCCCATCTTCTTCTTTCTCCATGCTATGGCTGAACCATTTCCCATCATCTTCCACCATTTTTCAAGCTTGTTTCATTAGGAAAAACCATAAAAAACTTAAACACCAACCTTGTTCTTTTATTTACCATCAATTTCTCACTTGAAATCACAAAGGAAACCAATGAGCAATTGAAAGGAAATTTTGGGTACTTCATCCATAAGAGGTAACATGTTAGTTTGTTTGATTTTATGGTTAGTTTAGATGATTTAGATGATGAATTAAATGGGTTTTGTGTTTGATTCCATCAATTGACGCATTTGAACACTTTTTCCTCATTTCCAAACCCTAATGGAAGTTGTTTGTTTTAGCCTTTTGATTTTGTATTGGTTTATGTTCTTTAAGCTTAGAATATAGTAATTGGAGGCTAATGGATGATTAATTTGTGGTTCATTTGTTATAGAAAATAAAGAACATCAAAGTTGTCATTTTTGCCTCCTTTGAAGTAATAGGTGAGAAATCAATTTTTCAAAAATATTTGGAGTACTAGGTGAGTTTAATATGCATCAAATAACAAGTCTAATACCTTAGATTGAATATTGGAAACCATCCATGAATTTCTTGTTTTGGCCGAACCCTATAGTACTATTCATGCCTTGAATTTTGCTTTATATTTCAATTGATTTCCATACCATAATTGATCCATTATATGATGTTATTTATTGGTTAATCAATGCCTATTATATTGCCTTGATTGTGGTTTATTGGTGTGTATTGGGGCAATGTTGGAGTTGCATCCAAACCTTGCCAAATTGTCCATCCTTTAGTGCACACCAAGTGTTTGATGAAATGCCTAGTTCATTTTGTCATAGGCCTATCACTTGTTCATCCATAGGCCTACCATTTGAATGTCATTGTCTCCAATGATATTGGCATGCCAACTGTGCCAACCATTTGCCTATGTATACCTAACCTATGTTTCATGCCATTATTAATTATCACACCAATTGCCATTGCATATCTGTTGATTATTGCTATCCGATTGTTTAAATTGCCATTTGAAATGATTGATATTGAGATCTTGTTACATGGTGATACCATTGTTGTATAATGGTATCTAATAACATGTTCCACACTTGAATTGACCTTAATGTGGTTTGACAGAGCTGCCACTCTAACAGGGTAGTAGGTACATACTGTCGATAATGTGCACATTGTTTATTTATGCCCTAGCTGGGAAGGGTTATTGGTCCTAGCCATAAGACCTAATCAGTCTTATGTTTATCGATATGAGATTAACTGTGTGTTTATACATAGTCTACGTGTTTCATGACCCTATATTTGTCTTACCATGTGATACAATTCCTTGGATATGAGCATTAACTTTACTGTCATTCCCTGTACTTGATTTTGTATTCTAATTTTATTGAACAGATTGTCATTATTACTTCCTCTATTATCTCTTATTATTAATCCAAATTACTTTTATTGGCAATGTATATTAGATTCACTGAGTATCTTATACACTCACTCTTTTCCTTGTTTACCATTTCAAGTGTAGAATAGATAGCAAAATCCTAACTTTTGACTCTCTGTGGATTTTTGCGAACTTTATGGCAATGTAATTATATTAAATACAGTATTTTGCATGTTCATAATCTAGCTGCTCTATGGGGTATGTATGTGTTAGTTAGGCTATGAACATGTATATATGATATATTATAGAGTATAAGTATTGATATGACTTGTTATGATGAATGTTACAGCCAACAACATTATAATTACAGACAGTTTACAAAATGACAGAATGAATAGTAACTAAGTAAATTGATTAATTAATTGATGGTTATAGATAATTGCATGTGATATTAGGTTCTACGAGTGTCAGTCGCCATTGGCATCTCCTGCATCCTAGGACCGTCGTAATTCAAAATCGAGTTATGACAGAGGTGGTATCAGAGCTCTAGGTTACAGATAAATAGTACCTGAATTACAGAGGAATAGTGACAAAGTACATAATGGGTAGAGTTAAGTAAACCATGGAGCATAGGAATTTCTGTATTGTCTTTTGCTGTATTTGTCTATTATGTGTTAGTATTTAGCGTTTCTGTAATATACTAAGTACCCTTTCTATTTTTCTAACAGTTTACAGAGATGTCCGACGATAGAGATAGGGATATCCGAGAGGCAGAGGTAGCTTCTAATAAGTCACTAGCTAGAGAGTTTTCAGTGTCAGAGGGTCTGTCCAGATCCCGAAGGACTACAAAGGATACAGAGAGGGGTGAGGACCCCTGGAGAGTAGAGATGATGAGGGGGATGATGGAGTTATGTAGGGAATTGGCAGATTTGAGGCAAGAATGTCGGAATATGCCACCACCACCAATTCTAGCAGTAGTGCCACCCCCTGTTGCACCAAAGGCAGAGCAAGTTGCACCAGCTCTAGTACAGCCAGTTGTGGTTCCTGGGGAGTCTGTTGTACAGGGAGGCTGCCGAGTTATAGATGCTAGTGGGATTATTGCTGAAGGGGAAAGCCTAGATATGGTTTTCTCATAGGATGGAGCCCAGACTGTATGGTGAGCATCCTCCTACATGGGCTGAGTTTAGACAGGGGTTGATAGATGAGTTCATAACAAAAGGGGTGAAGACTAGAAATCTTATTCAGTTTGAATAGCTAGAGTAGGGAAATTGGTCAGTGTAAGAGTATACAGAGGAGTTTATCAGACTAAGTAGGTATGCTACCCATATTGTTCCTACTGAGGCGGATTTGATCAGCAGGTTCAGGAGAGGTTTACAGGTTTCACTTCACAATACTTTATTGGCTACAGAGTTTACATCTCTGACTACTGTTATCGATAAGGATAATCAGATGGAGGAGAAATATAAGACAGAAAGGGCTAAGAGGGATCAGAAGAGAAAATGAGGACTCAAAGCATAGAGTATAAGGGGGAGAGTAGTTCCCAACCTAGACAGAGTGAGCCAGTGCCTAGATTTGATCAGAGATCTCAGTCTGGTTGTCAGAGGAGGAGGACGCAGAGTAGGGGTCCAGTAGTACAGTCTACACCAGCGTATTCTTAGGGTTCTTCTAGACCAACTGCACAGATGCCCAATATGCCTATTTGTAATTTCCGTGGTAGAAGGAACGGAGGAGAATGTCAGCGTCAGTTGGGTGCCTGCCTGAAATGTAGGCAGCATGGTCACCTTATCAGCAGATGTCCTTTGTAGGGCGAGCAATAGTCATTTGCTACAGTTTCTCAGCCTATAGTGTAGATGAGTCAGAATGTGGTTAGAGAGGCTCTAGGTAGAGGCAGAGGACGAGGACAGGCTTCTAGCAGCAATCAGGCCCCAACAGGCAAAGGTCAGGGGTGAGTCTTTGCAGTTAACACACAGGAGGCACAGAGATCAGATAATGTGGTTACAGGTACTATTCTGATTTAGAATGAGATTGTTGATGCCTTGTTTGATTCTAGTGCTACGCATTCCTTTGTTTCACCTCAATTTGCACCTAAATTGCATAAGGAGAGAAAATTCTTGAATATGCCTTTAAAGATAGCTACACCGATGGATGAGAGTATAGAAGTGGATTACTATTATCCTGACTGTGTGATTGAAATTGATGACAATATTTTACATGCGGATTTGATAGAACTGCCTGTGTTAGAGCTAAATGTGATTCTGGGCATGGATTGGCTGACAACACATCGTGCAGTCATTGATTGCTATGAGAAGATGGTTAAATTTCAGCCTGAAGGGCAGCTAGAGTTTGAGTTTCTGGGTGATAGATGTGAATTTAGAGTCAATCTTGTTTCTGCTATCTAGTCTAGAAGGATGATAGGGAAAGGTTGTTCAGCATATTTAGCTCATATAATAGATGTACATAAGACTTAAGACTTAAGTAGAGTTTGATCGGATACCTGTAGTTTAAGAGTTTCCAAATGTTTTTCCTGGAGAATTGCCAGGATTACCCCTAGATAGGGAGATAAAGTTTGAGATTGAGGTGTATTCAGGCACCAATCCGATATCCATTCCTCCTTACAGAATGGCACAAACAGAATTGAAAGAATTAAAGGTGCAGTTATATGAGTTATTGGATAGAGTATTTATTAAACCTAGCAGTTCTTCGTAGGGTGCTCCAGTGTTGTTTGTAAAGAAGAAAGATGGTTCATTGAGAATGTGCATTGATTATAGATAACTGAACTAGGTGACAGTGAAGAACAAATATTCGTTGCCATGAATAGATGATCTATTTGATCAGTTGTAGGGTGTCAGTCATTTCTCGAAGATTGACCTAAGATCTGGGTATCACTAATTGAAAATTAAGAAGGGTGATGTACCTAAGACTACTTTCAGGACCCGATATAGACATTATGAGTTCTTAGTGTTGCCATTCGGGTTGACTAATACACAGGCTGCATTTATGGATTTAATGAACAGGGTGTTCAAGCCATTCTTAGATAAGTTTGTCATAGTATTCATTGATGAGATTCTTATCTATTCCAGGAGTGAGTAGGATCATATAGAGTATTTGAGGATTGTATTGTAGACACTTAAGAGCATCAGTTGTATGTTAAGTTATCTAAATGCCAATTTTGGCTGACTAAAGTGTGTTTTCTTGGGCGTGTGGTTTGTAAAGATGGTATTAAGATAGATCCTCAGAAGGTTAAATCAGTTGCGAATTGGCCTTGGCCTACTAATGTTTCTGAAGTCCATGGTTTTCTAGGGATGACAGGGTACTACAGATGATTTGTGAAGGATTTCTCTAGAATTGTTGCTCCGTTGACTAAGCTGACTCGAAAATATGAGCGTTATTTATGGACTGATGATTATGAGAGCAGTTTTCAGACTTTGAAGTCTTGCCTCACGAGTGCTCCAGTGTTAGCATTGCTTGCAGAGGGTGAGAAATTTATAGTGTATTGTGATACTTCCCGAGTTGGATTAGGGTGTGTGTTGATGCAAAACAGGAGAGTGATTGCTTATGCTTCTCGTCAGTTAAAGAAGCATGAAGCGAACTATCTGACACAGGATTTGGAAATGGCAGAAGTGGTCTTTGCACTGAAGATTTGGAAGCATTATTTGTATGGATCTAAATGTGAGATATATACTGATCACAAGAGTTTGCAGTATATATTTCAACAAAAGTATCTAAACCTCCGATAGTGCACATGGGTTGAGTTACTTAAGGATTATGATTGTGAAATCCTTTACCATCCAGGAAAAGCTAATGTAGTAGCTAATGCATTGAGTATGAAGTCTATGGGCAGACTAGATCACATCTCGGTTATTAGGAGACCATTGATCCGTGAGATGGGGGAGTTAGTTGACATGGCTATGGAGTTGGATTTGGGATCCCAGGATCGTAACCAGGCTCTGATAGCCCAATTTCGGGTTAAGTCACTGCTGATTAATGATATTAAAGTGGCACGGGATAGGGATCCTTACCTTCTAAAGCTTAAGGGAGATGTTCAGAATGGCAAGATGTCAGAGTTTACAGTAGAGGATGATGTATTGAAGTGTGGGAAGAGAATATGTGTACCTGATATTGATGGGCTGCGAGATCAGATTATGAGAGAGGCTCACTATTCATCATACAATGTACATCCAAGGATTACCAAGATGTACCATGATTTGAGGGATGTGTATTGGTGGCTTGGTATGAAGAGAGATGTAGCTCGGTTTGTTTCCAAATGCTTAGCCTGTCAGCAGGTTAAGTTTGAGCATCAGAAACCATCGGGTTTACTTCAGGAGATCGAGTTGCCAGAGTGGAAATGAGAGCAGGTTACTATAGATTTTGTAGTCAGTTTACCGAGGACTGCATGGGGTTATGACTCCATATGGGTTATTATAGATCGATTGACGAAGTCTGCTCATTTCTTAGAAGTTAAGACCAACTACTTTGCAGCTCAGTATGCACAGTTGTATGTGGACAAAATTGCGTGACTTTATAGAGTTCCATTGATGATCATCTCAGATAGAGGTAAACAGTTTACTTCTTGGTTTTGGTAGAAGTTTCAGGAGGCTATGGGTACTCAGTTATGGTTCAGTACTGCTTTCCATCCATAGACCGATAGACAGTCAGAGAGGATAATCCAAACTTTGGAGATATGTTTCGGTTGTGTGTTCTGGATTTTAAAGGTAACTGGGATCAATATCTGCCATTGATTGAATTCTCCTACAATAATAGTTATCATTCTTCTATTAGCATGGCTCCATATGAAGCACTATATGGTAGGAAGTGTAGATCTCCAGTATGTTGGGTGGAACAAAGGGAGAAGCAGTTAGAAGGGCCAGAGTTGATTAAAAAAACAAGGGAAAAGGTGTCTATTATTAGAGATCAGATGAAGACCTCCTTCAGTAGACAGAAGAGTTATACCGATCTGAAGCAGAAGGATGTTTATTTTTTATTTGGTGACCATATCTTCCTTAAGATCTCACCAATGAGAGGTGTCATGAGATTTGGGAAGAAAGGGAAACTGTCACCAAGATTTATAGATCCATTTAAAGTTCTTGAAAAGATTGGCAATGTGGCCTATAGATTGGCTTTTTCGCCTATTCTGAGCCATGTTCATCCGGTATTCCATATCTCTATGCTGCGAAAATATGTATCAGATCCATCACACATATTAGAGGTACAAGATGTTGGGGTTAACGAGGACTTGTCATATGAGGAGCTTTCAGAGGAGATAGTTGATCGACAAGTCAGGCAATTGCGAAATAAAGAAATCTCAATGGTGAAAGTACTTTGGAGGTATCATTCAATGGAGGAGTACACTTAGGAGAGCGAACAGGATATGAGAGACAAATATCCATTCCTGTTCCATTAATGAGGTATGTGTTAAATTTAAATTCGAGGACGAATTTATTTGAAAGAGGTAGAATGTAATACCCTAAGAAACCCTATCTTGAATGCATGATCTAGTTCTCAGTTTATGGTTTGAAATCATTGAAATAAATATAAATAATTTTAGAGATACAGTTAGAAAACAAATGAAATACTCTTCCGGAAATCATTAGTATCGAAAATACTGCCGAGAAAATAGTAGTTTGGGCAACAAATGAATTCCTAATTCTGACTAAGGAGTAAAGAACCATACATAAACATATGTAATTATGGTAAAAAGAAAGAGGTGAAAATATTTAGGAACACTGAAAAAGTAAGTGATGGCAAAATCGTAAATAAATAGAACTTTGAGGGGTATAGTGAAAAATGGTTTGTCTGAGTTTCAGAACTCTGAAACTATTTTTATAAATAAGTATAAATAAAAACAAGCCTTTTATTCACAACTTTGAAACCCAATTCTCAACAGGATTGTCAAAATAAATTATAGAAGAAGCTGGGATCAAAGTACGATTACTTGATAGTTTAAAGACCAAAATGAAATTTATCGTTTTGACTTAATATATAAGAATGCCATAGCAAAAATTTACTCATCTTCTTCTTTCTCTATGTTATTGTCATGACCAAAACCAGGGAGCCGCAATGGTCCAAGGGCACGGGTTCCGCCTATGGCTACCAGTACCTCGATGAACCCCTAGTACAATTTAGGTAATACTTATAAACCTTATTCATTCTAATAGTTCATATATCAAATAAGTTCATCCAAAATATATCATTATACTTCATGCCAAAGTCTTATACGTATATATTATGCCAATGTTCTGTCGAAAATCTGACAGAGTTTTCTCCGCATTTTTAACATGCCAGTTTACCATTTATTAGCTAAACACTTCCAAATATCATTTCTCAACTTAACTCCATCTCCACATCATCAACTCATTCATATTTCTCAATTCACAACAAAAAAACCATCATCTTTATCATACCTGTTATAATACCAAACTAGGTAGCTATAGCAACATACACACATAGATAAATACATACATATCAACCTAAATACTCATACTTTAGGTTACAGTACCATGGAGCTACTAGACAGAATTTGGTTAAAAGATTAACTTATAATATTTACATATATATCTCAAAACGTCCGCGGTGAAAAAAGATGAGCCTATGGAACTCAGACCTCACCGTCACATGAAAAGATTTAAACCCACGGGGGTGAGTATAAAATACTCAATAAGTAATTATATACAAAAATGCATGAAAATTATATACCATTGAAGCTGAATCAGAACCTGAAAAGGTTAGGAGCAATGTAGTAAAGGATAGAACAAATAGCACTGAAAATATGTGGTATAAGTAATGAACTATAAGTATAGCATATGAAATGTTCAAAATGTGGTGAACAATAATAATATGTAGTATGAGTCACATCACATACGATATAACAGGTAAATATGGCCACATATGTCCAATATGCACAATTGTGCTAACAAATATATATATGGCATAATAGCGTGAAACCAATAGTTATGTAAGAGTGATCGGCTCTTACGACTAGAGAATATAACTCCCCTCTCTAGTAAGGGTCAAAAAAGATACCAGTGTGCACACGGTCGACGGATAATTCTGCTACACCGTCGTAGTAGCCCTGTTATGATATCATATGCAAAAGTATCATATAATGGATATAGGTTTACAAATATAGCTTAGTTTCACATATAACAACTCATTTTCATGTCACAAGTATCATATAGACATGTTGGCCAAAGTTAAGAAACGGGTCCACCGGGGCCCAGTTTCGCTAGCGCAAATGGCAAGTCAAATTACGGGTCTGTTTTAGGATTTTTGAGGAGTTTCTGGTTCTCTATATTATGAACATATTTAGGTGGACTATTTGGTGTCAATTCGAATCTTAGGGATAGGGGAAAGGATTGGGCCTAGTATTGGGGTAAAATACTTTCTAGGTTTCAAATTAGATCAGTCGGAAGTTTAAGACAGTTAAGGTCAGTTCGAAGGGTCATTTTAGGTGCCAATTGGGTATCTCAAATCAAATTTGGGTCTTTACGTATCAAATCAATTCAAATGCATATGTTATGCCATATGATGTATAAATGCAATAATTGTACATAAAAACTTACTTCAAAGCTTAGCCAAGGCACGTAGCTCCTACCTAGCCGAAGACCCCCTATCGGACGCGGCAACTGCCCGACTTCTCCCTTCCTCGGGAGGCTTGCCTATATTTATATATATTCTCTCCGTAAGGATTCAAATCTTCACATATACACACAATGCACATCAAGTATACACATATTCATAATCAATGGTCACATACCCTATCTAATGACAAATTTACCCTTTCTAGCACACATAGGCCATTCGGCCAAAGCCCAACTTAGGCTACACATATTCAAACCTCATATTCTTTATACAATACATTAATTCACATATATATTAACATATTAAAGCAAGTTTGGGCTTACATTCAAGCCTAGGTTTCATGCCAAAGTATTTTGAACTTTATAGGTCATAAAGACCTAAATTCAATTCAAACTCAAATCAAGTATACCAACTACTTCCTATTTGCATCAAATACCTATCAGTCAGACACATTTCACACATTGAACAAATTGTTCACCTAAATCACCCTATAACCCTAACCCTAGTTCAAATACAATTCGGTCTTCAAAGGGATATGCCATCTAAGCTTAATTTTCCAATTCAACTTCATAATTCAATAATCAAACACATCAATTTAACAATTCTAAGCTTAATTACACATAATCAAATCAAATTCCTCATGTTTACCCTATTTATGTTTGGTTTAAAGGGTTTTTCCTAATCCAACATTAATTCTTTCAATTACATTTATAATTAAACAATTCAAGTTACCAATTACACATCTAAACAATCAATTTCACCAAAACCAAGCCAATTCCACCTTTCCCCCAACCTAGGGCATTCGGCCAAAGGGGTTTTTCCTCCTTTTGTGTTTGCTCTTCAATTTTAAGCATTCAAATGTCATTTCACCATATCAATTAAAGATTCAAACATTCAATTGCAGAATTTTACAAGAAATTTTACACCTAAACCCTAATTTCCATTCGGTTTCAATGCCTCATCCACAATTGACATTCAATCTAAAATTCATCATCCAATTAACATTAATTCAACCCATATAACAACAATTATGAAATCAATTACTCCATTGAAACAAAAAATCATATTTCCCCTAAATTCTCTCCCATTCATTTCGGCCACAAGGTATATTATCCAATAGATGTTTAATTCCTCAAATTAATCATCCACATCAATATTTAAATGCCATATAATCATCAAACAACCAGAATTTTTAACTTACCTTAAACTTCTAAGAAGGGTTGAATCTTTAATCCTTCCAACCTCTCACCAAAATAAGGATTTGAGCTTTGATTGATGAAATGAGGGATAATTTGA
>CANXYC010723357.1:0-11235 GCA_948193065.1 Aleurites moluccanus
AATTTTTTTTTTTTTTTTTAAAAAAAAAAAAAAGACAAAACAAAAAAAAAAAAAAAAAAAAAAAAAAAAAACAACTAGGTATTTTGTCAAAAACTTGGTGGGCAACATTGAATGGGCAAAATGGCTAGGTTTTGGTGCAAAGTTATCAAAGCCCATTTAACCAACAATCAATTCAAATTGTAGGCAACAAAATAGGAATCAAATATACAATATTAGACAACATACAAATGATCAAAATGGCATAGGAATTACAAAGAAAATCAAACAAAACCAAGGGCATGAATAGTACCCAATGGTTCTACCAAAATGGGGCAATTTCATATGGTTTCCAATTTCAATTCTAAGGTAATATACATGTCAAATGATGCATATAGAACTCACCTAAGGCTTCCAACTGCCTTGAAAAATTGATTTCTGCCAAAAATCTTCAAATAAGGTAAAATGGATAACTTGTGCAATTCTTATTTTCTACACCAAAACAACCATCAATTAGTTATCCAATGGCCTCCAATTAACATATTCTAAGATCAATTAACACAACCTAACACTAATTAATATAGCTAAGGCATACAACTTCAATTAGGTTTTGAAATTTAGGGATTTCTATCCAAATGCATCAATTGATACAATATAACCTAAAACCCATTCAATTCAATGTCTAAATCATCTAAATGAACCATAAAAACAAAAAAAATCAATTCCTTACCTCAATTTGGAATCCTAGCCGAAATGATGAAGTCCAAATTCCTTGAATTCTTTAGCTTTCCAAGCAAATTAATGGTGGTGAATGGAAGAACAAGGTTGAATTTCAAGTTTTCTTTAACTTTTCTTAAGGAATTTGGTTGGAAAAATAAAGAAAAGAAGGGTTCAACCACCTTAAGGAAAGAAGAAGAAGATAAAAAAAATTTCCTAAGGCATGCTTTTATATGAAATCATAAATGGCTAATTACATTTTAGTCCTCAAACTTCTAAGTAATTATACTTTGTCCCCAACTTTTTCTGTAATTTATTATGACAATTCTGTCAACAATTAGATTTTAAAGTGGGAAATCAAAAGGCTTATTTTAATTTATACTTATTTATAAAATAGTTTCAGAGTCATTCTGAAACCTAGACAGACTCATTTTCACTATTCACCTCAAAATTCTATTTATTTACGATTTTGCCATTGGTTACTTTTTCAGTGTTCCTAAATGTTTTTCACCCCTTTCTTTTTACCAAAATTACACTTGCATTTATGTGATCTTTTACCCTTGGTCAAAATCAGAAATTCATCTGTTGACCAAACTGCTAATTTCTCGGCAGTGTTCCCGACACCGATGATTTTCGGAAAAGTAATTTGTTCGCTTTCTAACTGTATCTCTAAAATTATTTCCCATCATTTCAATGCCTTTAAACCATATACTGAGAATTAATTCATGCATATAAGTTATGATTTCCTAGGGTATTACATTGAACTTCAAAGATAGTTGTGCATGGGAACCTAAGGATATGATTGAAATTAATCCAAGCATTGCAATTCACAAAATCCCTACATATGAGCACATGTGAAGCCTGTTAAAGCAGAAGTTGAAAAGGTTAAAGGTAGAATGATCACTAAAGATTAAAGAAGGAGTTTATAAGCTGCTAAGGAACCAGTTCATTACATACTCTTCACGACCCAATAAAGATGGGAACGGATATCAGACTTCCATTTATGCTCCAACAAGGGCAACTCCCTATTCTTTAGTTTATGGTATGGAAGCAGTTCATCCAATCAAGATGTAAATCTGGTCTACTAGACTCATGCACGAAATTTCGCTAGATGAACCAGAATGGATTAAAAAAGAACCATGATCAACTGACTTTCATAGATGAGAAAAGGATGGATACTTTGTATCATATTCAGGGTTATCAATAAAGGCTTGTATGGCATTAACAAAAGAGTGACTGACAGGGGAGGGGAACTTGGTCTTGAAGGAAAGCAAAGCCCTAATTCATTATCCAAGAGGAAAGTTTCGATCTAATTAGACAAGTTCCTATGTGCTAAAAAAGATCCTATCAGGAGGAAGAGCCACACTCAGGGAAATGGGGGGAATAAATTTTCAAACTCGTCTAACAGAAATCAATAAAAAAGATGTTTTACTCAATGTAGTGAGTTATGAAAATAAAACTACGAGGACCTAATTCTCCCAAAGAAAAAATTAATTATGCAAAAGTGTAAACGGAGATACGTAGGCAGCCCTTCTGGGTACAGTCCAAAATCATAATAAAATTATCATTTTTTGTGCCAAGATTAATTTACTCTTACTCGCCAAGTTGAAAACTTGAAAAGGCAGCTCGGGCAAAATTTAGAGTAATAAAAAGAAAAGAAAAAAAAAGGAGAAAGAAAATAATAAATGTCTCATTCTAATCATTATATCTGACAAAATTAATAAAGGCATAAATCTTGTTCCATTCCTCATAATCAAGTGAACTCTTGACTCATCATATTCCAATCATAAAGTCTAAAGTCCAAACCAAGGTCAAAATCAAATTCCAGTTTCATTTTATTAAGTCCATACCAATGTCAAAAACATTCCAAGTCAAAATGAAAATCTTATCTAATCCTAGGTGGACAAAAGTAAAGCAAAGAGCAAAAATTCTAGCTATAAATCCTCCTCCTCCTAGGATGGATATCCATATCATTATATGAATCATCATTATCAGCTGGTCTCTTTCCAACTTCTTATCAGAATCCCTAACAATAGTCATCTTCTTAAGATCTCTAATGTTAGCAGCCTTCTTATCACCTCTTTGATAAGATAAGTTCATCTTTGTCATCTCTGTCGCTCCACCAGCTGATATCCCTGTGTCAATCATAAGTGTAGGTGTGTCATCAGTCTTCATGCCTGCCTCCAGCTCTTTTATTAAGGCAACCCTCCTAATCTTCTTAATAGGCCAAACAAAAGTGATAAACCAAGCATCATATCCCTCTAGCTTATCTGATAAACCAGTGAGTTTGAAAAAATGTGTGGATCTCCTCCAGCCATTCATTATAGTCTGGGCTGCTATACCAATGATTAGTGATGTAAAAAAAATAACTCTATATGGTCGAATACCCTAGGACTGACCCATCTGCCCCAGGATCCTAATTCCCTAACAAAAAGTGGTCAACCTCATGCCCATCAAGTAAATCATTCTGTAATTATAGCTCTTTGTGATGAAGGAGCCAATCCCATACCCTGGGTAGTACCACATGAAATTCTCTAGATCTAACTCCAAAAGACAAGAAGCTCGCTCTCTCTAGGACTCAAAATGGATCAAGGTCTTGCACATGTGGTACCTAGTAGTAGAATAAGGTAACCTATCTGGAGGACTAATTGTTTTAAGATAATGCTTTATCCATACCTAAGTCATTCTAAAGTAGAAGTTAAAAATAAAAAAAAAAGGGGCCTAAGCGGAAAAGGATTAATAAAAGAAGAAGTTCTTACCTAAATGATAACTAGGCTAACTGACTAAAGCCCCTTAGTCTTGCAACAACTATCCAAGTTGTGCAAAGCCTTATCTGATCTAAAAAAATAACTCAAGCCCAATATGACCATGGCCTTACCTTAGCCAACCTGACAGGACCAATTAAACTCCATGGCCAAACCTAAGCATTAGCCTTACCATAGCTGACCTCAGCTGATCTAATAGGACCAATCAACCTCAAGGCTAAACCTGACTATAGCCTCCTAAAAGTAGTTTGAATTAATCTAATAGGACTAATCAACCTCAAGGCTAAACCTAACCATAACTTCCTAAAAGGAAACTTTAGGCAATATCCAACCTCAGTATTCCAAGTTAATCTTTAAACCAAGGTTGAGCAAGGCATCATCCTCAATCCATCATACTAAACCCAAACTAAATGTGGATTTAACCATGAACATTAAACCTTACCTTTCCATTTTCCCTACCCTATGAGTGGACATACTAATACCAAATATATTTTCAACTCCTTCTTAACCTCAATGATCACCAAAGTGATCTAAAGCATTGTTTCCCAAATGTAGGTCATCTCTTTCAGCACATCATTCCCTAAAAGTGGGTCATCTCTACAAAAGTCTAAATCACCCTTAGAAAGCCCAAGTCAAAATGACCTCATTCTTTCAACCAAACGGAATGCCATTTGACTTGCCAGGTTATGCTTTTTTCCAAAAGTGAGGCATCCTACTTTAACTTCAATATTTAATCTGACATTTCTTATAATTTAAGTCAGCCTTTCACTGGTTCAAGGTATCCAGTCCATAAATCCATTCACAATTTTTAGACATAGGATGCACTTCATACTAGACTCAAAGTCTCAATTTGCATTAAATCATAATTTTTCAAACGCTCTAATGGTAATTTCATATTTCAACCTGGAATAAAGTTAGGTTTACTTTTTTAAAAAATTGATTATCCTAAGATAGCTATCACATCCCCACTTCAGGGATGCGACGGTCCTAAGGCATAAGTAGGTCTAAAATTACCAGCCACCTATAGAACCCACTTGCAATGTAATTACAATTATTAATACTTAAAACCACTCAATGATAATTTAATTCCACTAGTACCCATTAATTTTATGAAAACTTCGTCAGAGTTTCATTTGTATTTTTCATACTATTTCCAACCTAAAATCGGGTCTTTCAAAAATTACACAACGTGCATAAAAATTACACTTCCAATATTCACCACCTTTATAAGCATAAGTCATTAACATTCACGGTATTTCTATAATCAGCTCACAAGTTTCATATTTTCAATCATTTAATTCAATTACATTTTTCAATTCAGTGTCAATTAATTAAATTCATATAGATCAATTTCCATTTGATATGTCATATTAGTCTTTAATCACTTTTTAGCCTTTAATTATCACCCCAAGATGAATTATTATCACTTATATCATATCAATATATTAAGGTATCGACCTTATCAATTCACTATAGTTATACTGTCACTTTACATTTTACATATTTTCTAACCCTTTTCCATGAAGCAACCAGAGTATTTAATTATCTTCAAAATAATAAGAAATTTTTTTGACCTTGATGGTTCTATATGGAAGAAAAGAAATACATTGGAACCACTTTTACACAATTCTGCACCTGAGAAATATTAAAAACCACAATGTGAGTATATAACTCAGTGAGTACAGATATACAACCATGCATGCAAGTTTGGTATACAATGAAAGTTTATGAATCAATAAAAGATATTAATTTTTTTTTGTAGCCAATATATCAAAGGTCACATTAATCAATATAGCAAAAGTCATGTAAATCAGTATATCAATAGTTTTATTAGTTGATATATCGGAGATCACTGTAATGCCACATTAGTACAATTGCATTATAGAAAATTCAGGCTATATGTTCATAATAACAATACTAATAAACAGAGGCTACAATCTAGTATCATACTTCCACTCATACAATTAATTAGATTGTATGGCTGAGAACACCCCTCCCAGCTGGGGTTCACTGATATCATTATGTATAATGCCAATGTTATTTTAATCCCTACCCCATTAGGAGGGCTTCTCTGTCAATGCATTGCAAAGGAGAAAAATTGGGTTCACATATAAAGAATCATATAAGTTCAATGCACAATTAGGGTCCATTTTCAACAATAGAATCAATTATCAATAGGTTCAATTCACATAACAATTCAATGAACAATAGCAACAAATGGTTCATTCATTAAGGTCAATTGGGTTTGGTAATTTCAACAAAGTACATGGAATGTAAAATCATGCATAATCATATATCTATAACTCACCTTATCCTTTTAAACCTCTCATTTAAATTCTTTAGCGTATTAGTTCCATTCCATTGTATATTTTGTCTCCATTTCACTTTTTAATATTATTTGGATGCTACATATTCAATTAAACTCAATTTAGATACTAATTAATATGAAATTACATCAATTAAACTTAGATTAAAGAAAATCTTTAAAATTCCCAAATCCTAAGCTTAGTTCTTAAGAAAACCTACACTGGCAGCCTGTGTTCTTTTGGTCATATCTCACTCGACACTTATCCAAATGTTTCAATTATTTTTTCTAATTAAACTAGACATATGAGATTATAACATATATAAAAATCATATTTTTATAATATCTACACAATTTATGGTGGAATTTCAAATTTTGTCCTATTTCCAGCAATCTACCCTGCAACTCCTATCCGAGCAACCTCTATTTTTTCACTTGTAACTCAAAGTGACGGTCTCCAATTGCCAATATTTTTAAAAATTTTTAGCTAAGACATAAGGAAACATTTTTAATGTTTTAAGTTTTCCTTGAATCTGAACTTAAAGTCCTCAAAATTATAAAACTCTGTAGAGTTTCTCAGTGGAAACCCTAACCCGAGCTAGTCTTATTCAGTGACTTATATCTCTAAATACACTATGAATTTGATAAAACTTCCTTAAATACATAAATCTAGACATACATATCTAAAATTTTTATTTTTCATACTTAACAAATTTTGCCTTTAAGAGCCTCATATTACCAAAATACAGTAGCCTTTTTAGTTAAACCCTACATCCGGGTCATTTCAACTTATAACCTAATATCTCCTTTAATTTGAATTTGAAAAAAAATGTTTTACAAGAATCTAAATAACACATATACTTATAACTTTTATGTTTTACATTTTCCCAAATTCTTTCATTTAAGTTCACATAATTCTAACTAAAATTTTCTATTTCAAAATAGATTTTGGGATTCCTCTAAACCCTAGTTTATCTTTAACTTCTTTAGCTCAATTAATTCAATTCATTAATCAATCAAGCTATAACACTTATAAATTAAATTAAAGAACTAAGATTGAGAACCTTACCTTAAATTGAATAATTAATTTCCTTCTTTTTATTTCCTTCAAATACCTTGATATCAAATCCATCTCTCTTCCTTCATCAATTTTTCCTTATTTCTAACTAATTTTCTAACTTAAAATTTTGGTTTCTGTGAAAGGAGGTTGAAGGAAAATTCTTTGGAGTTCTTTTAATGGTGGTTTGGACATAGAGTTTCCCCTAATGAACTAGCCTATTTCTTCCTTTTATATACACTAAAGCTCATAAAAAGAGTTGGAGAAAAATGTAGAGAATTCTAGAATTTTGTCCATTTGTCAAATTTTCATAAATTAGTAGAAATATCTCCATTAAAAATATATCCTCCCTTGGAAAAATACATAAATTCTCTAGAAAATGTTGGTGTAAATAGATATTTTCTTGGTGGGTCTCACTTCTTTCGTTATTTAGACTTTGACCCAAAATTTTTCATATTTATAATTTCCACCATAAATCTATTTAATTCTTTTTATTTAAGTCCTAAGGGACCTCATATTATCTTTAGTATCTCAATTCAACTTAATTAATTAATCTCTATATCTAAAGAATTTTTATACCAAAGTTATTTTGATAAAACTCTAAAAATTTATAATTTACAATTTTTCCTAAATCCATTTTCTTATCTCCAAATTGACTATTATACACTTTAATTCCATGAAATTTCCATTAATTCATTTTAATTTCATTAATTATCCTTAATTGTTTTTCAATCCTTAATCTGAGGAAACTCCAAAATCAGAAACAATTAAATTTTCCTTAAATGCACTTTCTAATTTCTTAATTTCTTAATGCATTTCCTTTAATCTTATTGAATTTCTATTTATGCAATCCAACTTGAGACCTCAAATATTTTGGGGTGTTACAATAGCTTAGGTTTTCACTTTTGGGATAGCTTAGCAAAGAGTTAGGACCTGTTGCAAGCTTATTTGTATACCATAGTCCTTAGGTGTAACACCTCAGTTTAAAGTTTTGAACTTAAGCTTTAAAGGGCAAACTTAAGAGATGTTTGTTATGTTTGAAAGTTATATACTAATGCATGTTTATATTTAAATTGAATGAATATGCATGTTTTAGAAAGTTTTACACATGTAAAAGTACTTTACAAGCTGTTAGGAAGAAATCGGGAAAAATTCAGTTTTTGATGAACTGGGGGTAAAATGGTCATTTCACACCCCTTCGAGTTTTATGAAAATCAACATGATATTTAAAGGTAGAAAAGAATATTAGGACATGAAAATGATGATATTTAATTTATTTGAAATTTTGTTGGAGAATTAAACCCAGTTGAAAATAGTTCCCGGCAAGCTGCTCAATTGAGGTGCTTCATTTGAACTAAAGGCAATTTGGTATTTTCCTTTGAGATATGTAATTCTATGGTATATGCAACCTTATGAAATCACTTTAGGCTTGATTAAACCTAACCATTGGATGAAATGATAAAGAAATAGATGGTTGGATGACTAGGTTTCACCATTTCTACCTTAAGCCTAATGTATAAGATCGCATCTTTGATATTTAGGTGGATTTTTCCCACCACTTCTCCATTGTCTTCATCCTTAACCATTTTCTATTCAAAATTTTCTCTCTCCTTCTTCCTTAAGTTTCGGCCATTGATGAACAATACCAAAGCTTGATGTTTTCTTCCATTTTTGGATAGAAACTAATTAATTCCAACCTTGTGAACACAAATATAACCTTAGATTTCAAAGAAAAACAACAAAAAACTAAGAATTAAGCTTTGAAATTTTTGAAGAACTTTTGGTAAGTTAATGGTTTTGTGATTCTTTTGATTCAAATACGATTATAAGGTGTTCTTGGATGATTATTAGTGTTCAAAACATATTTTGAATGGATGAAATTCAAAAAGTTGGATTGAAACCCTAATAGGAAGAACTTTGAATCAAATTGATGTTTTGATGATTCTTTTGGTTTAAATGATGTTTAAATGATCTAGAACAATGTTGGGTGAACCCAGCACGGCCTAGTTTTGACCCCAAATTCAGCCTTTTAAAGCCTAAATGGAGCCTCTGAAGTTTTTAGGCACATTCTTTTGCATGTTTGTGAACTGTTTTATTTTGTTATATTTTGGGCTGAAGCCTATTAGCCCATTAGGGTTTTATTCTTCTTCTAGCATATAAATATGTGTGTTTTGTTTTGTAATAAAAATCCTACTTTCTTACAGTTTTGGTTTTCCATAGAAACATGAAGTTGATGCCTATTTGCTGGTATTTCTAAAATCAACAGGTTATAAAAGATTACTTTCTGGTATTCATGCGTAAATCAATGGATTGTAATAGTATTCCATTTTACCATTGTTATTCCACTGCATCAGTTGGTATTAGAGCTTGCGCTTTAAAAAGCCATGCCTTCACGACGACAACAACAGCAATGTGAATGGGATAAGGGGAACGAGCGTGACCTAGAACAAAGGGTGGTGTCAATGGAGGAACGATTTGAACAGATGTTAGGGCAGATTACTGACAGAATGGAAGCCTTGATGGAGATCCATCTTAGGGCCAATCAGGGGTGACAAAATCATCAACAAAATCATCATGGTAATCCAGGCAGTGATGAGGACGATTTGAGTACAGAAGAGGAATACGTTGATGAGGCACCTCGCAGGCATCATGGACCTATTGAGGAAGACGATGATAGATGGCATTGGGAGGCTGGGATGCAAATTGAAATTCCTGAGTTTCATGGCAGCCTTGCACCTGAGGAATTTATGGATTGGCTAGCTAAGATGGAGGAGGTGTTCGAATTTAAGGGAGTGCCTAAAAATAAATGTGTTGAGCTTCGGCCTTGTGGCAGTAAGCAAAACTGTCACGTGAGAGGATGGGAAAACTGAAGATAACCTCCTGGGAGAAGATGAAGATGCACCTGCGGACTACGTTTCTGCCTTATAATTTTTAGAGAATAATGTACCAGAGGTTACAGAATATGAGGCAAGGAACCAAATCAGTGGATGATTATATCACTGAATTTTACTAACTAATTGTCAGGAATGAGATTCATGAGACAAAAGATCAGTTGGTGGCTCGATATATTGGAGAATTGAGAGCTCATATTCAAGTCACCGTCAATATGTTTGATGTTGTCTCTATTTCGGTTGCACACCAGAGGGCTCTTATGGTCGAGAAGAAGCAGGCTCGTCAAACAAGCAGCTTTGGTAATTCCTTAAATCCCACTAGTAATAATTCTATTGGAAATCCTGTGGTGAATTGTGTAGGTGGAGCTAGTAGTAGCAGTGGTATTAAGTATTTTGCATGTGGGGAGGTGGGTCATAGGCAATCTGAATGTAACAAAGCTAGAAAAAAGTATTATTTGCTGAGAATGATGACTATGGGGAAGAACATAATGCTTTTGAAGGACTGCTAGTGTATGATGATGAGCCTTTGGACAAAGAGTTTGTAGGGGAAGATGTAGGAACTGCCCTAGTTGTGAGGAGGTCTTGTTTAACTCCTAAGTCTATAGACGAAGATGAATGGTAGCCTAAAAATATTTTTCAATCTACTTGGACCATTCTAGGCGGGGTCTGTCATTTTGTCATTGATAAGGGGAGCTGCGACAAATTTATTTTTCAGAAGGCAGTGAGGAAATTAGATATCAAGACAGAACAACATCCAACTTCATACAAGCTTTCATTGCTTAAGAAAGGTGGTGAGGTAACAGTGTCTAAACGAGCCTTAGTCACGTTTTCTACTGGTGCACGATATAAAGATATTATGTGGTGTGATGTGATAATTATGTGTAACACCTTAGCCTAAACCCTAATAGGGACCTTTAGGGAAATTATTTTCCTTTCTTTATGATGTGATAAAATTATATGTGAATGCATGGAATATATATGTATGCATGTTATATGACCTAATTTTTAGGCCTAGAGTTGATTTGAAGTCAGTTAGGACCCAATTGGGTAAGTTTGGAAATTTTGGAAATTGGAGGACCAAATTGTAATTTTTCATTTTTTCGTGGTTTTATTAAATTTTCAGTATATTTGAGTAAAGGAAAGAATAAAAGTGAATGTAAATGGTCTTAAATAATTTATTTGGGTATTGTATGGAAAAATGTACCCGGTTGGAGGCGATTTTGGGAAAAAGGGGCTCAACGGGGGCCTTTGAGGGGTTTCGGAGTAACTTAAGGATCATTTTGTAATTTTGCTGTGAATAAGGGATTATTAGGTGTATGTGAATCTATTATAACAGATTAGGCTTGATTAAATCTATCTGTTGTATTAAATGATGAAAAATCGGACGGTTGGATCTCTCGGGAGCATTTTAGCTATCATAGGCTCACCTTATTGGATTTTTCCCTTAATGAATATGATTTGGTGTGGATGAACTCATGTGAGACTGTTTGACTTTGAATTATGATTGCCAATAGGATTAAAGTA